>JAODAL010026092.1:0-57377 GCA_025379985.1 Phyllomedusa bahiana
TCACGACATAAAAAATGGGTATTTTCCCAGGTTTAAAAACAAACATTAGCCAATAAACTGATACAATATGTATCACATCACTTCCTGTGCGGACTATGGTAATTTTTTAAAGGGGCAGAAGACATCACTAATGGAAAAAGTTAATATATGTTAATAGATCTTTTCTATAATTTAGACCTTGGGGAAATCTTGTGCCAGGTTCAGTATCCAGAATGCTTCTCTATATCGTACTTTACCTGCCCAATCTCCCCCCCCGGTTATGGTTTTTAAAACCTGTTCAATAGCATAGATATAAGGCTAGAGCAATCTCCATCATAGGTTTCTAAAAAATGTTTGGGGGCTCCTGATAACCTGTGTATGTTTATTCCTATTTGCTATACAGGTGTTCTGCCATCCTAGTTTTTAGTTTTCTAGTTGTACAGCCAACATATTTTTTACTACACATAGTGCATTTCACCACATAGATAACATGATGACTATCACAGTTAAAGGGGTTGTCTCGCTACAATGATTGGGTTTTAATTAAAAGATCTTTAAAAAACAAGCAGCTTTGCAATATATGTTCATTACAAATGTCCTACTGATTTTGAGCTAGCCCTGTTAGTAGTACTACATAGCTTCTCAAGTTTCTATAGCAGCAGACCTGTTGATCCTTTTTTTACTGGCTGCCCGGGTTCTAATGAATCTCATCACCTTTAAAGGGACAGGTCGGAGCAGAGAGCCCCTTCTGCACAGAATGCTTCTGTAGTGGAGGGAAGGGGGGAGGGAGGACTCTGGAGTCTGTGTCCGTGCTGCCTGGATTTAACCCTGTGTGTCCCTGCTTTCCTCCTGCTCCCCTCTACACAGATAGATGTGACAGCAGTGACCCTGTGTGTTACTATAATCATGATGTGTCTTTGGAACTGTGACTATACTAATACTATAACAGATCAGGCATTTTGAATACTTTATGCTCTCCTGTAATTAGTGAGACATCCTGAGGATAGTAACACTTCCCTTGTTGTTGCTGGAGATGTGGAGACTTGTAAGCTAGCAGGGGATATAGGAACCATGCATCCTCTCTGCTCTGTTATTAGCACACCACTTTTACATTCCTCTCTACACTCATAGATCAGCCCTCTCCTGCAAAAAGACCTAGGAGGGGACACACCCGGGTAAACCCTTTGGGAGCAAACCCCCTCCCCCCCCCCCCCCCGGTATAGAAGTTACGTTGCTGCAGTGTGCTGATGGGGGGGGGGAAGAGGGAGCAGAAGAGACAGACCAAGAAGCACGCCCCTCAGTTCAACTTAGCAGGCTCACTGACAGGCTGAAAGCTCGTAATGAGACAACTCCTTTAAGGAACCTTAAGATTTTGTATTCTTGCATTCCTTCAGTATTTTTAAATGTGGTAGTTTTTTTGGCTTTCGGACGAGATTGCAACGATTGCTCCACAGGGGTAAAAACCTTTGGTAGTCCCACGTATTTGTGAATTTTTTGTTCAGGGCAAAGGAAAATTATGGGCCAGGTTTTGCTCCTTTTTTGGCACACATTTAACCCTTTGTCTATGAATCTGACAAAACGGCCGTCGTAAGATGTTTAGGTTCCTTAGAAACACCTTTTTTTTCATTAAATTTTTCTACTATACTTGGGTAGAAAAACAAATTATCACCGTTATGGTATTATTGTTTCCTTTGTTTTTGTTTTTTTTTTTGGGTGTGTTGTTAACCAATAATTGTGTTTGTTTTTCCTTTGTTTTTTTTTTTTGCTTTTGTAAGACTGTATTCTGTATAGCCTCTCGTTTTAATTAGGATCCACCTTTTTTGATTTGTTCTACATAATTCTATCGCGGTGCACGCTCGTTTAACCCTGAATTTCTCCATGGGGGGATACTCCCACTGTGTGGAAAGAGTGACAATCGCCCTAAAAATAGATTTCCCCCGAATTTGGGGGTTTCCTATAGAGGGAAACTATTTGTTCAATACAGTATCCCCCTATTAGGAGAATACAAAAAAGCATTCTCCCTTTCCAAATTACCAGGAATTTTGGGTTTTAAAACTATTTGGGTTGAGTATTAAGGAACAGGGGAAAAGGGACGCCACATGTGCCCCCAAAAGCCCAAGAGGTCATCGGTATGTCCTCCCCAATATATACCCCCAAAAGGGGTTAGTATCACTGAATATTTGGTGCCCCCCCCGGGCCCATTAGGATTTCGTAAGAGATGGAGATGGGGGGAGCCCCCATGGGGGCCCCCCGTAATTTGTAAAAATAACTGTTTCAAACTTGAAGTATTAGTTTTAAAAAAGTACTCTACAGATCATATAAATTTCCCTGTAGACCATTATACCCATTTTGATTTGAAGAAAAAAATGAAACGCAAACCATGTGGGGTATGTGGTAACTCGATTACAAACTGACTACATCACGGGCAATCCACTATACCCCCTTTCCAAAGGGCTCCCCGACACATTTGCAGCAGTTTTAGTGCCCTTTTATGAAACCCAGTGTTTTGGGGATATTGGTTTTGCAAGTTTTTGTCTAGCCATTGTTTAGGCGCTATTAAGGGAAATTGTTCTGAAATAAGGGGTCTCAAAGTGGGTGGGAATTTTTTCTTATGGACTTTTTGGGGCACCAAAAAAATTTTGGTCCCAAACCGGGGCCCTTCCCCCCTAATATTCACCTATTTTTCTGTTATAGCCCCTAAGCGGGGGCCTTCCCTAATGAGTTTTTCAAGCTCCTTTTGGGAAGGGGTTTTGGTGGATTTTTTTTTTTAATTTTACATAAGAGTGGTATCCTAGAATCGCTTTCCGTGTGAATAGAGACACGGTCCAGAACAACATGGCCCCCCCTTTATCCCCTTTTTTTTTAATTAATTTGCATTACTTTTTAATTCCTGGGGGCCCTATTTGGGCTCCATGTTGGGTTATTTTTTTCCCTGCCCCTACCTCCCTTTTTTAGTGTTTTTTTTTGAAAGGTTAAAAATCCCTCCCATAGTATTTTGGAATGCACTAATGGGGCACTCTTGTTTGACCGGGTAAAAATGGGGTTGGTTTTTGTAAATAAAATTTTTCTCCCTGATTGGGGGACTGCATCCCCATGACTTCTCCCTCTTTGTACAGTCTTGTAATGTTTATCGCTAATTGTTCTTTGAACGCAAATTGGATTTATTCTACTGTCTGTGGATTTAAATTTAATTGTTTATTTGGGATTTTCTTGTTTATAGAATTTTTTTTAACAGGGGGCAATCTCGAGAATTTATTTTTATCTAAAAGGGTGGAAAATAAATCAAAGTCACAAGGGGTGCAAAATTAAGTCCCCCCTGTAAAACCCCCCATTTTGGGACCCCCGTCAAATAGGGGGATGAGATAAATCCCGGGTTGTCTTTTTTTCCTCCGATAGGGTCCTTTCTTTTGGTAAAAATTTTCTCTTTTTTTCTTGGAGCTTGGTCTTCTTTTTTCTTTTTGTTGACCCCGTTTTTTGGAGATCTTGTTTTTTTTGTGTTGCAACATTCCTTTTCTGAATCTGTTTTGCAAACTTCCGTTTTTTCTATATCAAAAAAGCTGACTGATCTTTTGTCCTTACTTGCCACTTCTTCTTTAATTTTGATTGGTGATTTTTTGGCTTTCTCTAGACCAGGTAAAAAAACTTTGTCGTTTTTGAGCTTCTATGCCCTCTTTTAATTTTTTTTTTTTATTTCCATAATGATTTTTCCAATCTTTAACGTGTTTTTAAATTTTTCTTGCAATCTGAAAATTGATACATGTAAACCTTGCATTTTACCCAAAATCCTTTTTTTTCAATTTCAATTTGCGAAAATTTTTGTGTTTTCATACCCAATAATAAATTTGATGAGAGAAAAGAAGTTTGGGGGATAATTTTTGGGTTTCCCATTGTTCTATAAACCCTATTTGCAAAAAAGGGAAAGGGAGTTTCTTCAGGGCAATCCCCGGAAAAAAATTTTTTTATGAAAAGCTTTAGGGATTGCTGGTCCCACCATATTTTAAGTTCCTTTATTTTGGGTTTTTTTCCATATTCGCATGTATGACCTTAGCTCCGTTGTTTCTTGTTTTGTTGTGCTCATGTCATCAAAACCCCTCGGGCAAATTTCCCCGCCGTCGGCTGCATACTGATGCTGCTATGTGTACTCGGTGCTTCACACCCTGGAGCTTAGATCACCGTGCTCGCAAGGGGAGATAGGAAGTGATGCCGACACTAAGTACACTCACACTATGAAAGGGATGCAATTTTAATTTGAAATTTAAAAAGGGGTGGCTATGGAGGGA
The DNA here is from genome assembly GCA_025379985.1 of Phyllomedusa bahiana. Taxonomy (NCBI): domain Eukaryota; kingdom Metazoa; phylum Chordata; class Amphibia; order Anura; family Hylidae; genus Phyllomedusa; species Phyllomedusa bahiana. The sequence continues at coordinate 4,260 of JAODAL010026092.1, forward strand.
GCCTAGGGACCCCAAAACACATAAAAAAAGGAAAAAACTTTTAGGCTCACCTCCCTTGCTCCCCTTTACCCCCTTCTGTGTATCCGAGCTTGCTCCTGCAACATTCACCGGGCCCCCGGTCAGCGTAATACCATGCACAAACAAAAAGGGCAGCGAACGCCCAAATGCAGCAAAATACATTTCCCGGATCCAGGTGAGGAATGCAAATAAACTTTTGGGGCAATTCGGCATATCAAAGTGGGCTAAAATGAGAAACCCTTGTAACGCGTTTCGAGGTGCAGGCTTTTGATACGACAAAAAACAAGGGGGGTATTTTCCCCAGGTTTAAAAACAAACTTTGCCAATAAATGATACAATATGTATAACATCACTTCCTGTGGGGGCTAGGGTGATTTTTTAAAGGGGCAAAGCATCACAATGGATAATGTTAATATATGTATAATAGATCTGTTCTATAATTTAGACCTTGGGGAAATCTTGTCCCCAGGTTCAGTATCCAAAATGCTTCTCTTATCGACTTTACCCTGCCCAATCCCCCCACGGTAGGGTTATCAAACTTTCAATAGCATAGAAATAAGGCTAAGCAATCCCATCAGGTTTCTAAAAAATTTTTGGGGCTCCTGATCTGTGTATGTTTTTTCCCCTAATGCTATACAGGTGTTTGCCACCTATTTTTTTTATTTTTCATTGTACACCAACATATTTTTTATAAAAACATAGTGCATTCCACCACATAGATAACATATACTATCACATTTAAGGAACCTTAAAAATTTTGTATTTTTGCTTCCCTTCATATTTTTAAATGTGGTTTTTTTTGGTTTTGGGGACAAGTTGCAACGTTGCCTCCACATGGGTAAAAACCTTTGGTATCAGCCCGTATCTTTTAAATTTTTTTTGGTCGGGGGCACTGGGAAAATTTATGGACCAGTTTTTTTGCTCCTTTTGGCACACATTTAACCCCTTTGTCTATGATATCTGAAAAAACGGACCTGTCGTAAGGGCCTTCCCCTTGGAAATATGTGGGGTTAAACGAGCGTGCAACGCGATAGAGATTATGAGAAAATAAAAACGGGATCATAGTTTTTAAAACAGAGAGGCATACAAATACATCTTACAAAAGAAAAAAATAAAAATAAAAGGGAAAAAAACACAACAGCAATTATTGGTTAACAACACCCCAAACAAAAAAAAAAAAAGCAAAGGAAACAATAATACCAAACGATTTGATACACTTGTATTTCTCCAAGTAAGTAGAAACTTTAATGAAATTAAAAAGGTGTTTCTAAGGAACCTAAACATTTAAACGACAGGACCCAGTTTTGTCAGAATCATAGACAGAGGTTTTTAAATGGTGCCAAAACGGAGAAAAAACACTGGCTCCATTTTTCCTAGTGCCCTACAAAAAAAATATCACAAGAACGGGCTGACTACCAAAGGTTTTACCCAAGTGGGGAAATCGTTGAAATTCCCTGTCCCGAAACCCAAAAAAAATTACCACTTTTAAAAATACTGAAGGAATAAAATAAAAATCAAAGGTTTCCTTAATGTGATATCACATGTATCTATGGGGTGGAATGACTATTTTATGAAAAAATATTTTTGTGTACAACTAAAAACTAAAAACTAGGAGGGGAAAACCCCTGTTAGCATTAGGAATAAAAAAACACAGGTATCAAGCCGCCAAAAAATTTTTTTAAAACCCATGAGGAGTTGCTCTAGCCTTAATTCTATGCTATTAAAGGAAAGAAAAAACCCTACCGTGGGGGAATTGGGCAGGTAAATACATAAGAGAACATCTGGTACTGAACCCGGCACAAGATTTCCCCCAAAGGGCAAATTAAGAAAGATCTATTTTCATATATTAACATTTTCCATTTTGATGTCTTCTGCCCCCCTTTAAAAAATCCCATAGCCCGCACAGGAAGTGATTATACATATTGTACAGTTTATTTGGGTAATTTTGTTTTTAAACCTGGGAAAATACCCATTGTTTTATTCGTGAAACAAAGCCTGCACCCCGAAACGCGTTACAAGGGGTTTCCATTTTAGCCCATTTGTACTACTGCCGAATTCACCCGGAAAAAAGTTTATTTCATTCCTCACCGGATCCGGAAGCTGTATTCTTTCTGCATAGCTGGGCGTCGCTGCCATTTTGTTTGTGCACTGTGTTAACCGTGACCCGGTGGACCAGGCGAAGTGTCCAGGGGGCAAGCTCGAGATACCAAACGGGGTAAGACACAAGAGGAGGTGAGCTATAATTTTCCTTTTTTAATTATGCTGTTTTGGGGTCCATAGGGTCCCTCCAAGCTCACCCCTTTATAGCAAACAAGTTGAACTTTCATCCCTTTTTATAGGTGCTGTACTTAGTTCGGATCACTTCCATTCTCCCTTGCAGCACGGGATAGAAGCCCAGGCGTGAACACACTGAATACACATATCAGAATCCTATAAGCCGAACCGGGGAAAAAGCCCGGTGTTCGATGCATACACAACAACACAAAAACAAAAGGGGAAGGGGCAACTAGGGTATGGAAAAAGCCAAAAAAAAAGGAAATTAAATATGGGGGGACACAATCCCCAATGAATACATGAAAAGAAATTTTTTCCCAGGGATTGCGCCGAAGAAACGCCTTCCTTTGTTGCAAATAGGATTTTATAGAACAATGGGAAACCAAATATTATCCCAATCTTCCTTTTCCCCCCAAATGATTTTTGAATAGAAACACAAAAATTTCAGCAAAATTTTAAATTAAATAAAAGGAAATTGAGGAAAAAAAGCAAGAGTTTTTAACCCTGATAGTAATTTTTCAGAATTCAAGAAAAATTGAAAAAAACTTAAATGGTCTGGGAAAAAAACATTATGGAGAAAAAAGAAAAAAATATAAAAAAACATAGAAGAAAAGAAGAAAAGTTTATACTGGTCAAGAAAGCCAACAAAATAAACCAAAATCAAAAAAGAAGAAGTGGCAACGTAAGGCAAAAGTCAGTCACTTTACTGATATAGAAAATACGGACAGTTTTCAAACACAGATTTAGAAAAGGAATGTGTGCAACACAAAAAAAGCAGATCTGCCAAAAAACGGGTCAATACGAAAAAAGAAGAAGAAAGACCAAACCCCAAGAAAAAAAACGAGAAATTATTACAAAAAGAAAGGACATATCGGAAATAAATGACCACCGGTCAAATTTTACCACTCCCCCATTTTGAGGGGCCCCCAAGTGGAGGGTTTTACGCGGGACTTAATTTTTACCCCCTTGGACTTTTTTTATTTTTTCCCCCGTTTTAGATAAAAAAAATTCTCGAGTTGCTATGTTAAAAAAATATTTTTATAATCAAGAAAATACAAATAACACATTTGAAGAAATCCACAGACATGAGAATGAATATACCAATTTGCTGTTCAAAGAACAATTACGTTAAAATCATTACAAGATCTGTACAAAAGGAGATGTCTTGGTGTGCAGTCCCCAACAGGGGGAAAATACATTTACAACACCCTAACCCCCAATTTTCCCGTCAAACAAGAGTCCCCATTAGATCATTCCAAATACTATGGAGAGGGGGTCTATTAAACCTACAAAAAAAATATAACGAGCAGGTTTGACAAGGCAAACAAAAAAACCTAACATGGGCCAAAATAGGGCCCCCGGAATTAAAAAGTAAAGACAATTAATTTTAAAAAAAAAACGGATAAAGGGGGGCCATGTTGTTTTTGGACCGTAATCTCTATGTCACACAGGAAAATGCGATTTTTGCAAACCCCTTTACGTAAATTAAAAAAAAATCCTACCAAACCCTTCCAAAAGGAGCTTTAAAAACTCATTTGGGGAAGGGCCCAGCTTAGGGGCTATAAAAAAAAACTAGGGAAATAATTTGTGGGGGAAGGACCCGGGGGACCCAATTTTTTTTGGTGCCCCAAAATTTCCCTAGGATAAAATTTCCCCCCCTTTTGAACCCATTTTTCTAGTAAAAAATTCCCTTAATGAGCCCAAACAAGGTGACAAACACTTCAACCTATAGTCCAAAACTCCCGGTTACATAAAGGCACTAAACAGTGCTGCAAATGATGTCGGGGAAGCTTGGAAGGAGAGTCAAAGTGGTTCCTGGATTATCAGTTTGTACTCGAGCTTACCACATGACCTCATATGTACATTATTTTTTTTTTTCAACATCAAAGTGGGTATAACCAGATCACGGAATTCACATTTACTGAAAGGGACTTGTTTAAACATAACTACTTCAAGTTTGAAGACAGTTATTTTTTACAACTTATCGGAGCCCTATGGGGGCTACCTCATCTCCATCTTTGCGAACACCTAATGGCCTGGGGGGACCCACTATATATACATATACAAACCCCTTTGGGGTATATACTGTGGGATGGACATACATCGATGCCTCTTGGGCATTTGGGTCACGAGTGGGGTCCATACCAGGTTTCCTTGAATACACAACCCAAAAAACGTTTTTAAATAAAATTCACTGGTAATTGAACCAGGGAGAAATGCCATTTTTAATATTTTAATTCTCCTAATCGAAAAATTTAGTACCCTCTATAGAAACCCAATTCGGGAAACTCTTTTTAGGGGAATGCTGTCCTCCTCACCAGTGGCACTACCCCCCTGGAGAATATTCAGGGTTAAACAGCGGCACACGCGATAGGATTATGTAGAACAAATCAAAGGTGGGTCAAGATTAAAAAAGAGGGCTTAAAATCATCTTACAAAAGCCAAAATAAAATCAAAGGAAAAACACAACAGCAATTTTTTGGGTTTAAAAACACACCCAAAAAAAAAAAAAAAAGCAAAGGAAACAATAATACCATAACGAGTGATACACTTGTATTTTCTACCAAGTATAGTAGAAACTTTAATGAAATTAAAAGGCTGTTTCTAAGGAACCTAAACATCTTACGACAGGATCCAGTTTTGTCAGATATCATAGACAGAGGTGTTAAATGTGTGCCAAAACGGAGCAAAACACTAGGCTCCATAATTTCTCCTAGTGCCCTGACACAAAAAATATCACAAGATACGTGGCGGACTACCAAAGGTTTTTACCCATGTGGAGGTACACTAAACCGCAAAAATTTCTATGCAGATCTATATTCCAATGCACCAAAATAGATACAATATGAATAACTTGGAAGGTAAACTACAAAATAAAATGTAACTTTTAATTATAGTATTTAAAATATGAGAGAACAAAATTACTCTCCCAATTATATCCAACAGAGCAATTCCTACTATAAAGATACCCACACACGTTAGGGAGAAAGGGAGATAAGAACATAAACAAGGAGAATACCTACACCATCCCTGTTATGTTTCCTATCTAATGCTTACTGCCTAATGTACAGGGAATGATGCGTCCTGATAAGGACGACCCCGTCTGGAACCTATCCCTGTACAAAAATCCCTAACATACCCTAACACTAGTAATGTGCAAAAATAATAGTAGAGTGTTAAATCAAAAAAAGTGCTATAGTGCAAATTGTAAACTATAAATGTATAAATACTTCCCACCTCATGTAAAGTCCCGACATGTTTCAGTACCTACTTTACTTCCTCAGGGGACAATTTTAGATCAGGATATTAAAGATAAGGTTGGTCCAAGACCCTTAATTACATTTAGACGAGGAAGAAGTTTACGTGATGCCCTAGTCAAGAGCCACTATACACCACCTCCTCCCTCAATGACATGGCTTGAGAGACAACCACTTGGCTGCTTCAGATGCAGCGGTTGTATAGGTTGTCCCTACATTGAAACGGGAAAAACATTTGTCAATCAATGGACAAGACGGTGTTTTTCCATTAGACATTTCATTAACTGCAGATCATCAGGAATAATTTACCGCATTAGATGCCCCTGTGGAAAAGAGTATATTGGAAAAACTATCCGTGAGTTTCGTAGACGCATAGGAGAACATTTAGGAGACATTCGGAATAAAAGGGACACTAGTGTCGCAAGACACATTTGGATGGAGCATAATGGTGAATTTGGACAGCTTAAATTCATGGGGATTGATAAGATCCAACTACAAGCTCGAAAAGGAGACTTGAATAAATCAATCCTATGTCGAGAATCCTTTTGGATCTATACACTAAAGACAACTTACCCTGACGGTCTGAACGATCAACTGAACTTTAATTGTTTCATATGAAATACTGATATTTATTTTTTTTCATCCTTTGGTAGAATTTTCTCTCAATTGTTTCTATAGCTTGTATTACTGTATCTGGTATCTTTTAGCACTAATTTCTAGTGGTTCCAGTCAGATATTAGACTACCTTTTTGGAGTCTTTGGATTTAGGATATGTACTTGCTCCAAATAAGGGAGTTGCATGTCCCGCTCCAATTATAGTGATATATAAATTAGAATCACTAAGATCCCCGTATCACCTTTGCCTTGAGATGATGCGGGTAGGGATGCTGGTTGCGCAACCTTTACCTTTCGTCGGCGCTACACAGCATCTAATATACAGAGCCAATAAGTGATTATTCCTAGAAGCCGTCGCGTCATTTCCGCCCTTTGATGACGCGGTGAATGTTCTTCGCCGCGTCACTTCCGCCCTTACATTACGATGCTGCATTACAACATCCGGATATGTAGCACTAAACGGGATTTCCGGTTGCGAAGCAGCATGCGCTGGCTTAAAGGGTAAGTATTGCGGCTACTTTAAAACTGAGTAGAGTGTGTTTTCATTGGATGCAAGGGATACCGGAAATAGTATATAAACTGGGCGGTTCGTGCATTCCGGTATGCGGCACACCATAGCCGCATCCATGAGCCATACGCTCCGGATATCACCATCTCCTTTAGGTAAGCCACTATTGCTTATGGTATTGACCATAGCTTCTTTGTGAATAAGGTGTACCCTAAGCTAATTGGGGATTCCTATATCATTTTCCCACAGCCTACAAATTTGTCCCCTGAGGAAGTAAAGTAGGTACTGAAACATGTCGGGACTTTACATGAGGTGGGAAGTATTTATACAATTATAGTTTTCAATTTGCACTATAGCACTTTTTTGATTTAACACTTTACTATTTTTGCACATTACTAGTGTTAGGGTATGTTAGGGATTTTTGTACAGGGATAGGTTCCAGACGGGGTCGTCCTTATCAGGACGCATCATTCCCTGTACATTAGGCAGTAAGCATTAGATAGGGAACATCGCAGGGATGGTGTCGGTATTCTCCTTGTTTATGTTTCTTATCTCCCTTTCTCCCTAACGTGTGTGGGTATCTTTATAGTAGGAATTGCTCTGTTGGATATAATTGGGAGAGTAATTTTGTCCTCTCATATTTTAAATACTATAATTAAAAGTTACATTTTATTTTGTAGTTTACCTTCCAAGTTATTCATATTGTACCCATGTGGAGGCAATCGTTGCAATCTCTGTCCGAAAGCCAAAAAAACTAACACATTTAAAAATACTGAAGGAATAAAAGAATACAAAATCTTAAGGTTCCTTAACTGTGATAGTCATCATGTTATCTATGTGGTGGAATGCACTATGTGTAGTAAAAAATATGTTGGCTGTACAACTAGAAAACTAAAAACTAGGATGGCAGAACACCTGTATAGCATTAGGAATAAACATACACAGGTATCAGGAGCCGCCAAACATTTTTTTAGAAACCCATGATGGAGATTGCTCTAGCCTTATATTCTATGCTATTGAACAGGTTGATAAACCATACCGTGGGGGAGATTGGGCAGGTAAAGTACGATATAGAGAAGCATTCTGGATACTGAACCTGGGCACAAGATTTCCCCAAGGTCTAAATTATAGAACAGATCTATGATACATATATTAAAGTTATCCATTAGTGATGTCTTCTGCCCCTTTAAGAAATTACCATAGCCCGCACAGGAAGTGATGTGATACATATTGTATCAGTTTATTGGCTAATGTTTGTTTTTAAACCTGGGAATATACCCCATGGTTTTATGTCGTGATCAAGAGCCTGCACGCTCGAAACGCGTTGACTATTTTAGCCTACTTTGTACTACTGCCGAATTGCACCGGAATAAAGTTTATTTGCATTCACTCACCTGGATCCGGAAGCTGTATGTCTTGCTGCATAGCTTGGCGTCACTGCCATTTCTGTTTGTGCACTGTGTATTACCGCTGAGCCGCGGTGGACCAGGCTGAAGTGTCTGCAGGAGCAAGCTCGAGATACACAGAACGGGATAAGAGCAGCAAGAGGAGGTGAGCCTATACGTTTTCCTTTATACTAATTTCGCTGAGCTGTTTGGCCACAGGCAGTGCGCAGGTCCTATCCCTATGAGACGCTGAGAGACACTGAGGCTGAAACAGGAAACGCTGTCTATGTAAAATGAGGTCATGTGATTTTTCCAGCCAATCGCAACCAAACACATCCCAGTCATGACATCGCACACACATCTCACCCTGCTCTATTCTGTAATCTGATTTGCTGGCCGCCAAAAATTACAGGAAGCATCGAAAAAGGCGCGATCTTAATAGATGATGCTCAGATTTTAACCTTAATTATCGCATGATCTGGAAATTTCGATCACCATAAAAACCTTGCCGATTTCAACTTTGTCGATAAAAATCGCTCAACACTACTTAAGACAACTCCCTGTCTATTACATCATCTACCAGTCCAGATACTCCTGCTCCTCGGCATTCATGGTGCCAGCAGTCATTCACCAAGACGATTGCCAAGAGACAGCAGTATGCATGTAGCCATCCCTAAGTGCAGAAGCTGACCGTGCTCCTGTCCAAGTTGGTGGTACTGCAGTCACTCCCTTTTCAAGTGGTGGACTCGCACCTTTCAAAGAACTGGCCAGGAAACTTGACATTCACTTCTGCCATTGTACCAACACGGGTAGTGGGTCCTCTGGACCACCGCAAGCGGTGGTAATGGCCTCGCCAGGGAGCGGGGTCTAAGTAGGACTAGACAGACAAAACACAATAGCAGAATAGTCAGCAGAATAGGGTCAAAACCAGGAGGACTCAAACAGTACTGAACAATAAGCAGAAAGCATAGGTCAAGAGGCAGACAAAAGGTCAGAGGTCCAAAAAGTATTCAAATGCACACCAGCTCAAGGCAAAAGCACAGCACTCAGGGATCTAAAATAGGATGTCAGAGACAAAGGGTGACATGTATGTAGGAAGGCATGTTGAAGTGACTAGTTGAGTCTCATTTTCAGTGTATGATGCGCCTGATGTATGAAAGTGGTTTTTGTGCATTCATAAATGGTGTGTAAAGTTCATCGCTAGAGATGGGCGAATATCTCAAAAATTAGATTCGCCGACTTTGTCGAATTTCCCGACAAAATTATTTTCATCCTGAATTAATTTGGGACAAATTGCGTTAAAAAGCAGCAATTTCCTGGCTGCAGAGAGCCTGTAGGGTGCTGTAGAACATTGTGCCATGCTTAAATATGCAGAGGGAGCTTGGTTTGGTCTTCAAACAATGCTGTGTTTTAGTATGACATGCACAAAACTGCTGCTGCTATTAGAATCGCTTCACTCTTCAAGACACGGGTAGTGGGTCCACTGGACTACCGCAAGTGGTGGTAATGGCCTCGCCAGGGAGCGGGGTCTAAGTAGGTCCTGTAGTTTTCTGACTCAAGTAGGTTCCGGCATTCACCAGAGCCCGCCGTAAGGCAGGATGGACTTTCTGCGGCGGGAGTCCTACCAGGTCGCTACCCCTGGCACGACTAGCTTGCAGTGGCAGCCCAGGCACAGCGAGGTACCGAATCGTAAGACGAAACTCGTAGTCAAAAGTCAGGCCAACAGGTCAGGGCAGGCGGCGGAGATTCGAGGTCAGGTAACGTAGCAGAAAGGTCGTGTACACGGGCAGACAGGAACTGATGAACAGGGGGAAAATTGAGGAACAGGAATAAATATATTAACAGAGGGAAATTTATGAACAGGGGGAAATTGATGAACAGGAATAAATATATCAACAGGGGGAAATTGATGAATGGGGGAAATTGATGAACAGAGAAAGGCCATTATCGATTTTTGATGATCCAAGTGGACAGGAGTATTCCCCTGGGCGAACAAAGTCACACATGGGAGGAAATGCTCTGGGTGATGCAAGATGACATCGATTTGTTGGTTTCTCTGCAACATCTGAAAATTAGAACCATTGTGACAGACAGCACCTAAAACATTCCCTGTAGTTATGGTCTCCTTCAGTTCAAGTTCCATACGCTGCATTTGTACAAACTGGTGTAACGCAGAAACTGGATTCAAACCACCACGTTTATACTTAATGAGAGTTTGATCATCACTGCTGTCCTCCTCAATGGTCTTTGTATGCAGAGGCTGACCGCTCACCAAAAAACCTCCCATGCCACTCTCCACATCAATACTGCAAGAAGCAGGGGATGATTGCCCCACCTCTTTGTTGTCAAGTAGCTGCTGACTGTCCTCAAATTGTTCGTCCTCGCTGTATAGTGGTGCCTAGTTCTCTGGCTGAGGGACCCGAACGGGACAGAGGCAGGTCGAGCACAGGTGAGGGGCCCTGATTTGTTCCCGGGCCATGCCAACTAAGAGTTGTATCTGACAAACCCACCGACTGCTGGCTGGGGTTGTCAGATGTCATCTAGGATGAAGTTGATGACCTACTCCCTACTACCTACTTCTCCCGTGCTTCACCCACACTCTGGAACTCACTGCCCCAACACATCAGACTCTCCTCCACTTTCACCAGCTTCAAAAGCAACCTGAAAACCCATTTCTTCAGGCTTGCCTATAACCTTCACTGAACTTGTCACTACTTCCTCCACAGACTTGTCTGCCCCTCACCTCCTTCTCTTTCCCCCTCCTTGTAGATTGTAAGCCCTCGCGGGTAGGGTCCTCTCTCCTCTGTCATGCCAATTGTCATTATCCCTTATCACTGTACTCGTTTTGACTTATGTAATGTATGTAACCCCCTCGAATGTACAGCGCCCTGGAATCAATGGCGCTTTAAAATAAATAATAATAATAATAATAATACTCAACCAATCAAGAACCCTTGGGTTGCTGATCAACACACGGCCGCTACCTGACACCGGCAGTTCTGGCCTCACCAAGTGACTCCGCTGCGACGTCCCCTTTCTGTGATGTGACCTGTGCCTGCTCCAGGAATGTTTGTGCCACTGCCACTCGCATGTGAAGAGCCTGCCACCTTTCTGTCTGACATGCTGTTTGCTCAAAAATTTACAGACTCTGTTTAATGAAGATATCTGTATATGACAAATACACACCCTGTATTTGACTCCAAATGAACCCACTAACATGCTTGGGTAACCCTTGGATATAAATTGCGCTCCAGAAATGACCAGAAAGAATTTACTCATCTGTGGTATAGAAAACACTGTGTATTTTACTGAATATAAAAGCACAAACACGCTTTATTAACCCTTGGATATAAATTGCGCTCCACAAATAACCAGGAAAAATGTACTTGCATGTTTCGTTTAAAAACACCATATATTTTACTGAATATAACAGCACAAACACATTTAATTAACCCTTGAATATAAATTGTGCTACAGAAATGACCAGATGGAATTAAAATGTATATTGGGCAGAATTAGACCCGCCCTGGACTTGATTTACAATACCCCACAAAGTGAATCAAAATGATAACAGAAGAGGAGCAGTCTCTGATGAAAGCAGTGACACCCCCCACCCAAAAAAAAAAAATCACTGTTAAAAGCTATTTCCATAAGCAACTGCTCATGTCAGCGCACAACGAGAGGAACGTGAGAAGCGCGGGTGCCGTCCGTACTTATGGTGCTGTGATGTCCCAGAAGCCCACCGGTCTCTGATTGGCTTGATGTCTGCACATGTCATTTAGGGTCATCCTTTCTTCCTCCCAGAATTCTCTTCCCCATGTCATGCCATGTGCTTGCAGCCATTTTAGCAACACAAAACACACTTAGTTCCCGTGAATTACCCCAAACTTCTTTTTCGTGCAGAACCAAAGTTTTCCTGAAATTCTAAATGAAGTCCACTTCGTTAGAATCAATTTGCCCATCTCTATTCATTGCGCCTCGCCTGTGTGTTAGGTGCATAAGTAATTACAGGCAACCAAGTGTGAAGTCAGACCAATTGTAATTGTTTACACCAGTCTGGTCTCCATGCTAGATGACCTGACCTCATCACTTGGCACGGGCACCATTGTCTTACATGGAACAGGAAGCATCTACACTGGATGAGGGACCAGCGGTCCGCAGTGCTGTTCAATGATGAAAGTTGATTCCCTCTGAGCAGAAATTATGACAGCCAATGATGGTGGAGAAGTCAAGGAGAGAGCTATGCATCTGCCAGGTCAGGTACCAGTCAAATACCGTTGCCAGTCGTCTAGCATGTAGACCACACTGATGTAAACAGTTACGAATGGTCGGATCTGACACTAAGTTGCCTCTCCCCTCGCATAAATGGGCCTGAAGTTGTGTGGCATTCATCATCAGGTTCCTCAAAGCATTATTTACAATGAAGCAGTCATCAATGTGTGCTGATGCTAAAGGACGTCCAGTTTTTGCTTTTCTATGACTCTTCCAGCCTCTCTTTATCTCTGATACAACCTGCAGATGACACTCTGTGACACTCTAAGCTTAGTGGCCACTTCCATCTGAGAGCATCCTGCTTGAAGCCTGGCAATGACTAGACACTGTTAATCAATTGTAAGGTGTTGTCTTGGTCTCATGATGTCACAATGTGAACAGCAGAATGAGGAGGACTGATTAAATCCCAATTCAAATAGATCCCCTAAATCTATTGGGGATTCAGGGATCAATCGCCTGTGGGGGATTTTGCCATTAAGCTGCTTTTTACAGATCAGCAAGTTGTGCAAAAAGTACTGAAACACTGAACAGTTGGAAATGTGCATTCTAAAGTTGAGAGATGGTCTTGCTTAGTTCATTTAAAAATAATTTCAAGAAATTTCATATTCATGCTGAAATTTCACTCGAAAACCAAATATCCCAAACCTTTTTGTCAGTCTTGTATATGTGCCATATTGACTGGTGTAAACCATTAACATGAAACTGATATTAATGTATACAGATATGTCCAGCCTTCTGTTTCTGCATATTTCAATACAATGATGCAACATGCTGACAAAACCCTCAACAGACTACATTTCACATCCCAGCCACACAAGTGGCCACCCTTCTTGGAATATATCAAGCTAATAGAAAAGTTAAGGGAGACATATATGTATGTTGTTGCTGTTTGTAATATTGATGAGGATTTTTACTATAATACTTCTCTGACACCTGATATGTTTGAGATTTCCCCCTCAGAACATAGGACACAGTCATAACAACAGACCATATGTCGACCATCCTGAGCTTTCCTGCATCCAGGGGAACATTTCTCATTGCAGCGAGAATGTGGAACCTGTAAAACAGATAATCATTGTTAAGGATCAAGTGTAACCAGTATATAGGTTTTGTTGATAGTTAATGGAAGTTACAATACAACCGCGACAAAGAAGTACCAAGGTTGAACTTGTTTTTATAAGGTTACAAGAGATGACAATATAATATGATAGGTACAATTATATGAACATCCAAATAAAAGTAAAATTTTTTCACATTTCACCCCAAATAGATTTTTTTTTTTTCAGTTTCCCAGTATATTCTATGGTACGGTCAATGACATTAAGTAATGCACCTTATCCTGCAAAATAAAAGCCCTTATTTGCCATTGTAGATGGAAAAATAAAAAGTTTATGGCTCTTGGAATGCGGGAAGGAAAAAAAACAAAGAGTCATTTCACTATGTGAGAGAGTCAAGTGGCGGTTAAATAAAGCACACACCTTCTTATTACTGGGCAAAATCAGTTCTCCTCCATGAACGATTGGTCAGTGTGAACCATGCTCGGATGCATGAACCTCAATGGCTGCCAAGATAGGGGAAGTGCTCAACAACTTCCAGAGTTTCAGGGACATTTTAGCACAGGATCTCGGTTTCCCCGATGTTAAAGAGGTTTTCCCTCCAAGAAAAATTGATGTGGACAGATTGCAAATTAAATAATAAACATTTTCATTATTATTACATATTCTCTACCATTTTTATTTTAGCTGCTCCCTTAGTAAAGCATAGTGTGCAGCTCATCTCTTGGAGATACGACCAGTGATAAGAGCTCCTCCTTGCCGCACATGCTCAGACATCACCTCTCCTCTCAGGCATCTACTGTCAATGCTGAGTGAATGTTAAATCCCAGGTGCTATCATTCTACTACTGTTCTATGTACTCCTTGGTAATTAGTAGTAGTAAGCCCTCAGACTGCTGTCCCTGCCAGTGTTTTGTTAGGCAGTAATTTAATCTACCTATTCAAATAATGTAGCAAGGCTGAACACTTTTCTGCAGTTGGCCACTTTCTACTAAGCTGTAGTCACCTAGCCAATCTATGCTACACGTTATTTGCTGTGAGCACCTGTTATCTATAATGCATTAGTATACTGTATACAGTACATACGGTAGTGCCTGTGAGACAAAACAAACAGTTTTTTAGAGAATGTTGAAAATAAACCATACACTTATTTCAAATTGTGTCAATTACTGTAGTCAAAGGTCTGGTTATGTAAAGTCAAGCATTCCAAAATACTGTACAGAGTTCTATTGTGTACTGTACATTATATATTGTAAGAGAGCAGCCGGAAAGGTCTGCAATGGTGTGTATAATCCATCCAGGCTTCTGCATGCATAATGATAAATGGATGGCAAGCAACTTCAAAGGAGAAGAAAGTCGCATGGTTCCGCCACTGGTAGGTGGAAGTTACGTGTCACCATTATACTCGCCTTGGTGAGGTAGGAGCCATTATTTTCTGTCGACAGCTGCGATACATATTTGGGGCACTCAAACATCTTTAAACGCTCGTATAGCTGTTGCAAACTGCTTAGTCCGACGGCACTTACCGGGCAAAGTGGTTGGTGAGTGACAGCTCCCCAGGTCCAGTCCAGAGGAGTTTGGCTATAGCCCAAGCAAACAGAGTCATTTGACCTTAGCAGGTTGCATGGCTAGGAGAGAGTCCCCCCCCAATATCTCCTATACAAGCCACTGGCTGGATTTTAGTGCTGCCATGACCGAAATAACTACCCTCCTGTCTAATACGCCATTGCTCACGACGACACTGATTCATTTTGTTCTTGCGTCTTGTTTACGTTTTTCACCTGTTGTGCCGTTGCTGGTATTCACTTCCAATAAAATATGAACAACCGTATTTGGACTGAAATTCTTCTGAGTCTCTGTCACCCGGAATTTTGCTACGATCTCAAGCGGTTGCGGCTTCACATATTTATATATTACACTTCTCAACAAAAATTAAGATATTATAGCTTTGGTTGAAATTTCAGGGTGAGCATAAAATGTATTGAATTTTTATTTTTTTTAAAACGCACAAAGGGAGACATGTATGAAGGAAGGTGCTGTGAAGTCAATTGTTGAGTCTTGTTTTCAGTGTATAATGAACCTGAATGTTTAAAAGTGTTTTTTGTGCATTCATCAATGGAGTCTAAAGTTTGACGCACCTCGCCTGTGTGTTTGGCACATTACGAAACAGGTGCATTAGTAATGCACCAAACAGTATAACTCTATAACAGCTGGAAATAAAACAAGAAGTTCTTAGAATACTTGTCAGTGAATAAAACTATGATACCGATCTTACTTGATTGTAGCACAGTTCCCAACAAGACTCTGTGCGGTGGCTAGCTCTTGCTTGCTGATTAAGTAAAGGGTATGAGCATCAAAAATAAATGTCAAATTTCATGTATAAAAATTAAAGATTCTAATATCTGAAAAATCAACATTCAGTGGATTATTTTAATGTAAAACTAGTTTAATATTCTATTAATTTAAATGCAATTTATATAGGGAGAATATTTTTATATATTTGGGAATATGATATAGTCACGTACCAAAAGGTTTGGACATCAACACTAAGATTTAGAACACAGTGGAATTATATACTTAACATAAAAGTTGAAAACAACTGAAAATGATGTTCTTATATTCTAGGTTCTGTCAAAGTACCACCTTTGCTTTGATTACTGCTTTGTACACTCTTGTGCAATCTCTGTGATGAGGCATCAGAGTAAGTCACCTGAAATGTCTTCCAACAGTCTTTAAGAGATTCCCAGAGATGCTTAGCACTTGTTGGCCCTTTTGCCTTCACTCTGCGGTCCAGCAAAGACAAAGACTTAGTTTCCGCTCCCTGGCGTGGCTTACGCCATCGCTTGCAGTGGTCCAGAGGATCCACTATCTCCGACCGTGACAACAATATGCCTAACACGAATCATATAGCGCTTAGACACGGAAGCCGCTCACTTAGGTCATTTTAGCTAAAAAATGGTTAAAAATAAAAACGGTCCATATAAGTTTCCCAAAATTAGACATGTCTTAACTTTAGAAGACACAGTGTTCAACATGTGTCAATGGCCAGTATGATTACACAACTTCTGTTCACAAGTAAGGAGCTTAAGGCTAATTTCAATGGCATTAATTGGACATAATGTTGCCCTGAATTCACGCTGTACTTTGCTAAATATGGGGCGAGATAAGTCCCAATAATTATGGTATTGTATACTAACTCAGAGTTACAAAAACTTCTGCAATGTAATACACGTTTTGAGTATCAAAAAAGGCACCCACATTGGACTCTTAGCTACGACCTAGTTTTTTCTCTTATTCTACATCATTACAAAATAATTGGCTCAGCTCAATATGCTTTTATGGCTTTGGTCACACCCAATGTAAAGCCTCCATATACGTTTCCAAAACCAAAACATTGAATCTTTTGTGACTAATAAAGTCTACAGTATAAAGACAATTCATCAATTGTAACATACAAATTTATGTATTTACCTTAATTGCTTGTAACACTTGCAGGCATCAGATACAATGGGGTTTGTACCACAGGACCATTAAAACGTACAAGAATATACGACCAGAATACTCTCTCTGATGCTTCTTAAGCGCAACAGCGACACCTTCTCTTCCACGTGCTCAATAGACTACGTATCCAACAACGCCACTTCCACGCAGTGCTACCGGGCGGACCGCATATCTTCACATTCATTCAGTTTCTGCCCGAGTCGCCTGTCGCGCATCAACCGTCAGACACTACAACAACACGCACACACCGAGCACGGTGGCGCACCGACATTTAACACCCACAAAACCCCTACAGCCAAGATAATCCATGTGGATTTTAAAGTTGCCAACACCATAATACCCACGTCAGGTTAAATGTCTTACAAGACATAAATAACTTATCATTATTGATCTGTCTTAGAAGCTTATATATATGATAAAAGATTGGCACTTTGGTTTTAATTTTAGAAAGTAGTATGTTAAAGTTTTTATGCTAACATGTTTGCTCATTATTTTGTGAAGAGGATAATACGTCATAGGGCGTTATCCCCTGGTCTTAATCATGTGATCCTTTCCTTGGCGGCGGACACACGATTACCTACCTACTATCGGCGCCATAGCACCCTACACACTATTCTAACATATCGCGCGCTTGACCACCAGACCCTAAGGCGAAACAATTTTCACGAAACGCGATCCCGGCTTCAGTGCGCTAATCCATGGCGTGCCCACACCCCATGCTCTTACAGACCAACAAGCACTTATCCCTCACATTATCTGATCTTATCACTAGTTAGCGGAAAATAACAGCTACTTGAATTGTAATTCCTCTTCCGATTATTCAGCCACTTGATCTGAAAGCGCACTGACGCACCTTTCTAATTGCGTTCGTCCTCCACTCTAATTCTACTGAGGTAACCTCCCACATCTCTCCCCCCATAAGAAATCAAGCGGCATATACCCTATCCTCCTCCCCCCTCTGACCGTAAACAATCAACGCACGCCCGCGCCGGCAGACGCCAGAGACATGTCCACTAAGATTCACGCCACCACGGCAGCATACCACGCCCGCGACTCCGACACTATCTCGCAATGTCAACACGCGCTGGCCGGCCACGCCGGCCTCACAACCTCTGCTTTCACTCCCCTCCTTCCAACCAACCGCCCACAGCCACCCCTCTCCCCGAGCACATGGTGTAAATGCGGGCGAAATACGTCCCCGCAATTACACCGTGTGAACATAGCCTCATGGTAAAGTTCCCAACACCAGTTTGATCCCTTAATCCCCAATAAAGTTAGAGGATCAATTTGAATCAGGATCTAAACATTCCTCCTTATCATCCTCAGTGGCCACTGAGCTTGGACTGTCAAAGCGTGTCATCAGCAGGTTGAAACAGAACAGAAACTGGCAAAATCACCAGAAGGCAAAGAAGTGGAAGTCCTTGGACTATATCACACAGTGACAACTGCTTCTTTGTAAACAATGCCCTACAGAACTGGATCATGAATGCAACATAACTCCAGGCCCATTTAGTAGGTGAGAGGCAACCAAGTGTTACGTCTTGATCCATCTCCGTCACCGATTTACTATCATCTGTGGTAGGCCAGTGCTAACCAAACCCCGACAAGGTACCTGACAACACCACACCAGCACAGGCCATCATCCATCTTCTGCTTGGAGCCACCGGAGGCATCTAGGCGCTAGACACAATGTACACCTAAATGCGACCCACCACGACTGAATGGCTTCCAGTGATAGAAAGAATGATCACTGTTGACATAAAAACTTATGGCGCCAGTGATGCATGCGCAAGCCAATGTCAAGAGAGTGCACTCTCTTCAGGATTGACTATAACCTCAATAACCCTGCAGCCACTGTGTGCTAACTCTGTGCTACCCCACAAAAATGTCTGCCCCCCCCTTCTGTCTGTTTTCTCTCCTTGTAGTTTTAACCTTTGGGGGTAGGGGCCCCTCTCCCTCTGGGCGTCGTAATCTTCTCGTTACTTGTATGTTTGCTTTTGTTATATATGTAAAAACCCCCTTGAATTTACAGCCCATGGAATCATTTGGCGCCTTAAAATAAACAATAATAACTATTTGTATTATTTATATATTTGAGACTCCTCTCTCGGACCCCCTCCTGGGCCTCCTGGTTTTTTTTTTACGGTGGGACTGACAAAGGCTTTTCCCCTTTCATCACCCCGTTTTTTTTGGCACGGTTTTTAGCGCCCGCATATGAAATGGTAAAAAAAACCCAAAAGGCCTTGGTCACAGCTGTCAAATAGTTCCCTCACATCGTGGTTGGGGCCTGGCTCCGCCCCCACAAAAAATATCCTTAAAACCACCCCCCAAACCCGGGGTTTAGCCCCTCAAGCCTCGGGGGTAAGAAGGCCCCCCTGCTTTCTCCACTGTTGCTCCAACTGAAAATGCAATGCAACCCCCAATTCCCTGGGTGGAGGGCCCTTTCAAAGGGTTTCCAGGACCACCCAATACCTGGGCTGGTCCGGGGACCCCGGAAGTGGGAAAAAGCCCCCCACCCTAGCAGCTGTTCCGAGAAGGCCGCCCCTAATGGCGGACATTACCATAATAGGTAAAAGGGTCAGAACCTAATGTTTGATCGACAAAACCTGGCTCCCCTACCGGACCAGGCCCTTGGGGGCAAAGTTTTTCCCGGTCTCTTCCCTACGGCCCAAATGGCGCTCCATGCCCCCGCACGGTCGCTCTGCCACAATACATATATATATATATATATATATATATATATATATATATATACATATATATATATATATATATATATATATTTGTATATTTTTATATTAAAATATATATATATATTTCTAAAAACATACACACACTAATCGAAAAAAGTTGAGGATATTTGTCTTTTAAAAAGCACTACAAAGGCCATACTTACAGCTCAATAGCTGAACTAGACTAAATCCAGTAACAGGCAACACTGGCTCATATGTTACTGGGGAAAGATAAACAGGTGCAGCTAATTGCTGAGCAGTAGCTCACACACCCCACCACCAATTAGATGATAAAAAACTGCACATTAACTTGATACATATTCACACCAGCATGCAGAAAAGTCACAGTATAATGCACAGGGGGATTGCAGAAATGCAAAAATACCAATAAAACAGCCAACTATGTGACTTTTTCTGCATACTGGTATGAATAAGTATCAAGCTATTGTGCAGTTTTTTTTATCATCTAATTGTTCCCCTAGTGGTGGGGTGTGTGAGCTACTGCTCAGCAAAACCTGCCACCATGACAGTACATCTATATACAGATAAGTGCCTGTGAGTGCCCTAGTGTAGGGAGTGACATACTTGTATGATGGAAGGTGTGAATTAAGAATTAGGGATTTTGGTAGGCTTGCCTAAGAAAATGTATTTACAGGACACTCTTAAAACTGTGAAGGCTCGGATTGTGCCTGATAGTGCGTGGTAGGATGTTCCAGAGAATGGGTGCAGCACATGTGAAATCTTGAAGACGGGCATGGGAGGTTCGGATTTATTGTGGTCTGTATTTGATGTCCGTAAACTGAGCGGAGAGAGGGGGTCAGGGTGGTAGACAGAGATGAGGGAGGAGTATAAAGGGGGTGCAGAGTGGAGAGAGGGGAGAGTTTGCAGAGTGAGAGACCGATAAGGCAGGGAGTTTACAGTTAAGGCAAGACGAGAAAAAAATAAGAGCAACAATGAGGGTTTTGAGTTGTTTCGATAGTGAGAAAAGGACGGATTCTGGAGATGTTCTTGAGGAGCAGGTGACAGGAGCGAGCAAGGGATTGGATATAGTGGGTGAAGGACAGATCAGAGTCTAGAATAACCCCAAGACAGCGGGCTAGGTGTTATGATTAGTGTTGAGCGATTATTATCGACAAAGTTGAAATCGGCACGGTTTTTTTGTTGATGGGGTTTTTGTCGATCACGCGAAAATTTTGGTTTTTAAATCTTTCCCTTAATTTTAAATTTAATATCGCCGCCTTTTTCGGCGCTTTTTATCATTTTGGGGGCCGGAAATCGGGTTAAAAAATTTGAGCGGGTGAGTTGTTGTGGCACGTCATGACGGGGATTGTAGGGTTGCGTTTGGCGGGAAAAAAATTCACAGGGCCCCTTTTAGTTTTACATAAAACCCCTTCCTTTTTCTGTCAGTTTTGTCGGGTGTCTTTAAGCGTAGGGATTTGGGCTTGCCTCTTTCCAAACGCTCAGCAAAACAGCTCAGCGAAATTTTAATTCCCTATTTGTTCACAGAGACAAACTCCACTTTTAGCTGTGATCCTTAGGAAATTAGTTTGTTCAGAGAAAATTTTCAGATTTTAGGTTTGTTAGGCCCGGAATTTTAAAGGAGCAATTTTACCCCTGTAAAGTCACGGGGGGGGGAAACTTTGGGGGGGGGGCCCCGCGGGCGAACACAGGGCAAGCTCTATAAATTTTATTCTGGATTGTTCAGCCAAACTTTGTTTTTGACATTGCATTTCCTTTTTAATTTGGATAAGTTTTTTTTAGTAAAATGCAGGTCTTTTTTGTTAGGTTTCAAAATCCCACTTTTATTATCAGTATAAAATTTTTTAAAAGGTGTTCTGTTTCAAATTTTTCTCGTCCAAACTTTTTTGATAAAAGCACCCGCCCGTTAAATTTGAATCCGCAATTTTGTTGTCCCCCCCAAAAAAAGGTGTTTTGATAGGTGCCAAAAATACCCTTTTTTTTCCGTTTACATTTAAAATTCGTGTTTTTTTTCCCTTTGGCGCGGCCAGCTTTTTTTGATAGAGCCCCTTTTAGTTAAATTTGAAACCAGCAATTTGTAGTCACCACAGGGACTTAGGTCCAAAATACCTTTTTTTACCGTTTTCATTTCGAAAGTGGTTTTTTTTTTACTTTGGGAGGCCAGGCCTTGTTGATGAGACCCGATTAATTTGAACCGAATTTGTGTCACCCAGGGATGTTGGTGCCAAAAAAACCTTTTTTTTATCCTTTTACATTTCGCAGGTGTTTTTTTCATTTTGGTTCAGTCAGCTTTGTTGATGAGGTACCTAGCATTAAATTTAAACCGCAATTTTTTTAGTCACCCAGGGAATTTTTAGGTGCAAAAATAATTTTTTTTATCCTTACATTTCGAAAGTGTTTTTCCTTTTGGTCAGTCAAAACTTTGTTGAAAGAAGGGGAACTAGCATTTAAATTTCAGTTCCCCGCAATTTTGTTAGTCACCACGGTGAATTATAGGTGCCAAAATACTGTTTTTTTATCCGTATACATTTCGACAGGTTTTTTTTTTTTCACTTTTTTGGGAAATCAAACTTTTTTTTGATAGGGTACCTAGTACTTTAAATTTTAATTTAGGAATTTTTGTAGTCACCACAGGTGAAATTTATAGGTGCCAAAAATAAAGTTTTTTTATCCCTTTTAAATTTCAGATTTGTGGTTTTTTTTTTTTTTTTTGGTCAGTCAAGCTTTGTTGATAGGGTTTAGCACTTAAATTCAATTTTCCCGCCCAATTTTTTGTTACCAAGGTGAATTGATAGGGGCCAAAAAAACTTTTTATTTTTTCCCCTTTAATTTAAAATAAGTTTTTTTTTCCCTTTTGGGGCAGGGCCAGCTTTGTTTTTAGAGTACTTTGGGAGTTAAATTTGAAAACGCAATTTTGGGAGTCACCCCCAGGTGAATTTATAGGTGCCAAAATTTCCCTTTATTATCCCTTATACATTTTTTGACAGGTTTTTTTTTTCCCCTTTTGTTCAGTCAAGATTTTGATTGAAAGGTTTCCCGCACTTGAAAATTTTAATCCACAAAATTTTTTAAATCCCAAGGTGGGTTTATAGGGGCCAATAAAAAACCCTTTATTATCCGTTTTTACATTTCAGGACAGGTTTTTTTTTTTTATTTTGGTCAGTCGCTTTGTTGAAAAGAGGTTTCCTAAACCTTAAAATTTATCCAGCAATTTTTTTTTTGATTTTTGGGATTTTTAGTTTTGCTGTATTTGCCGGGCTTTTTAAAAAGAGACTTTTTCCAAAATCTTCCCTTTCCTTTTTCAATTTTTTTTCTTTTGAACATGGAGCGAAATTTTAGGTGGTAAGCGGGGCAAAAAAGGGGGGTTTTGGAAAATGGAGGTTTGGATACGAGGAAGGTGCTCCCTTTCCCGTGCTGGCGGAAAAAATTTCATGGGCCCGGGGGGTGGGCGTTTTGGACAATCCCCCCCCGGCCTGTCATCGCTGGGGGCGGGCCCCCGTGAATCTCGGAACGAACAGCCCTCGCCAAACTGTTTTTCCCGTGGTTAATGAACCCGCATCCAGCAGTCTTACCTCCCCGTTCTCCCCGTTTTAGGGGCCCAAATTTTTCATCTTTTAGATCATAAACATTTCCCTCCAATATGGGGCGAAAAGGGAGCCCAAATGTCAAAATCTGTGTACCCACCCTTTAGATAATCCATTTTTCCCGGACCTTTTTATGAAAAAAATTTCGGTTGGGGTCCCGAAGGCATGTTAAAAGATCAAGGGCCAAAGAGGATGATTTTGTTGCTCTGACGGGCCCGTTACGATGCCATTTAGAAAAAGGCCCAAGGAAGGGTAAATCGGCAAAAAAACCCGGGCGGTCGCAACGCCTTGCAGTGCCCCTTGCCCTTTTGCCCGCAGTTCTGGATGGGAAAGTCGGCCCACCAAAATCACCTTTTTTGGGTGATGATTGGGGACGACATTTCGGATCTTTTCCTGGTCTTTTCCCCAGAATTTGCTTGCGAGCGCTTCATACTGGGGCGAGGGGGAAGACCCATGGGGTGTGTTTAATAGGGGGCCCGCCTCAAAAAGGGGAGAGGGGGGTTTTCAGAAGTCCCTGAAAATGATTCCCCCAGCCACGGTCGCGGAAAAACCCCCCTCCCCCCGCTTTTTTGCCGGGAAAAAAAGGTTCCCGGGGCTCTCAAAACCTGGGCTTTTTTTGAGCAAGCCTCTGATTTTACCCAGCGGGTTTTTCATATGCCCCCCTTTGCCGTAAACGCATTGTAGAGGCAAGAAACTTTTGGTGTTTAACCCCCCAAAAATGCCCGTCCCCTTGCAGCGAATGCATGGTTTTTTAAAAGGGGGGCAAAACTTTTGGGCCAAAAAAGGGGCCCGGGGGCCGATGCCGGGTTTCCCAAACCCCTGTCCCAAATCTGTCTCCCCCTCCTCCTCCTTTTTGCCTCCACCAAGCGTTCCCCCAGTGCCCCTTGGTTTTCCCAGAGTCATGTAGGGGTCTTTCCTCCGCTTCAGCCTCAACCGTCGCCCCGGGGTATCACCAGCACCACCCGAGACCCCTCCTATCCCCTTTTTCCTCCCCCGTTTTTAAAGACCTTTCATGCCGGGGACAGGGAAAAACTAGCAGCCAGCCTTCTGTCTTCCCGGTTTGGGAGCAGAAGAAAACCTTTAACCCAAAAAAACCCTCCCAAAGCCAAAAACCGGGGAATTTTCCCCGGGATTGCCAGGCTTTTGGCCTTGGAATGTTTTTTTTTCCGTCTGGTGGACAAAAGTTTTGGGGTTTGGGGCCCCGTCATGGCCCTTTCCCCGCCCCCCCTAAAGATGCCCAGCACGCCCTTTCTTTTCCCGAAAAGCCGTTTTTCTGCCCCCGGGCCCGCCCGTGGCATCTAAAATTTCAGTTTTTCTGAAACTGTGTCCGAAAAAATCCATCTCCCACCGAACCCTGGACTTGTAAGCAAGGGCCCGGCCGTTTATCTTGTGGAGTTCACTGGGTGAGCTGGGTGGATGTCTTTGGGGGTGCGGTGGCTTTCAGGGTCCCGGGGCACTCTCTTTAAAACCGGAAAGGGTGGTGCAGTAAAAAAATTTTTCCCCCCGGGCCCCTTTGGGGGCATCACGGGCCCCGAGGTAACCAGGGGTGTTTTAAAAGAATTGTCTTGGAGGAAACCCTCCCACACAAGGGGAAAGGGGTGTGGACGGCCCCTCCGCAACGAGACCAAGCGCTGGGGTGGGTGAAAAAGAATCTTGTGCCAGGCAAGGCTGTGTGGATAATGGGCCAAAAATTGCTGCCGCCCCCTTTTAAATTTTAGGCTGGGGGGGCCTTTCCCCTTTCCTGGCCCCCATGTCATGAACCTGTCGTCCAGAAATTTCTAAGCGCTTTTCCCGGGTCTGGAGGGGCCGCTGAAGAAAGGTAAGGTCCGGTTTGCCTTCCGCCGTTTTGCCCCCCTGCTTGTCCCACCCGGCTTTCGTTGCAGGGGCAGCTCGGCCCCCGTTTAACCCTTTCATTGTTGACGTGGAACACGCTGGGAAATTTCCCCCCTCCAATTTTTCCGCGGGGTTTTGGGAGAACCCGTTTCAAAGCCATTAGCAGAGGGGAAATGACCCCATGGGCCCGCAAGCAGCGGTTTCGGGGGCCCCGGGGTGTTGAGCCACCCAGAGGGAAGGCGGTGAAAGGCTCTGCACCCTCCTTGCCATTTTTGAAGAAGCCAAACCCAAAAAGGTCCAGTGCGGCGATGCCCTTGTCAGCATGCCATTGTGGTGTTCTTAGTTTGGAAGATCGTTGGACACTCTGAAAAAACTTTAGGTCCCCCCAGGACGGAGGGGAGAGGGGCACAGATGCGGACACGGTTCCTTTCTCTAGTCGAAAACCACAAGGCCCGACGTTTCCCAAATTTTTTCGGTTTTCATTAGGGGAGGGGGGTTGGGGTTTCCCGGCTGGAAGGCCCGGGGCCCCAGGCCCCTTTTGGGTGGGATCATTTATGGAAGTCAGTTTCTGTTTTTGAAGCTGTTTCCGGGGGGGAAGCGGGGGGAGGGGAGGAGGAGGTATTATAACCGCGTTTCCGCGTTCCCCGCCTTGGAAAAAGGGGGTTTGGGGGCGGGTTTTGGGCGGGGGGAGGAAAAATGAGGAAAATCGTTTGCTTGTGACCCCGACTAGAAAGGGTTTGTGAAATCAAGGGTCCATTCTCACATGAGTTTTTGGATGCTCCCCTTTCCTCCAACATGATCCTCGCATTAAGGCCCTCAAAAAGAAAAAACAGTTTAAGGGTGGCCACCCTCGGACCCCGGGGACAAAACTAAAATCAGCCTTTTTTCCCTTTCCCCCCCCCAAAAAGGAGTAAAATCAGGAAATCGAGAAACCTTTTGATTGTTCTTCAAATGTTACGGGTGGAACAACCCTCCCGCGAAAGTTGGCCCGCAGTTGAGTTGCCCCCCCCCCCCCGGGGGGGGAGGGGGGGGGGGTTTTGGGGGAAAAAGGGTGGGGGGGGGGGCCCCCCCTTTTTTTTTTTGGGGGGGTTTTAAAAATTTGGGGGGGGGTTTCCTTTTGGGGGGGGGTTGGGGGGGGGTTTTTTTTAAAAGGGGTTTGGGGGGGGGGGTGTTTTAAATTAGGGGTTTTTGGGGGGGAAAAAAAGGGGGGAAGGGGGGGGGGGGGGGGTTTGGGGGGTTTTGGGGGGAAATTTTTTTTTTGGGGGGGGTTTTTTTCCCCCCGGGGGGGGTGGTTTTTTTTGGGGGGCCGGGGGGGGGGGGGGGAAAAAAAGGTTTTTTTTTTCGGTTTTTTTGGGGGGGTTTTTTTGGGGTTTGGGGTTTGGGGGGGTTTTAAAAAAAATTTTTTTTTTTTTTTTTTTTGGGGTGGGGGGGGGGGGAAAAAGGGGGAGGGGGGAAAAATTTTGGGGGGGGGGGGGGTTTGGGGGGGGGGGGTTTTTTTTGGGGGAAAAATTTTTGGGGGAAATTTTTTTGGGGGGGGGGGGGGGGTTTTTTTCCCAAAGGGGTTTGGTTTCCCTTTTTGGGGGGGGGGGAAAACCTTAAAAAAAAAAATTTTTGGGGGGGGGGGGGGGGGGGGGGGTTTTTTTTTTTTAAAAAAAATTTGGGATTTGGGGGGGAAAAATTTTTTTTGGGGTTTTTTTGGGGGGGGGGGAGGGGGGGGGGAAAAAAGGGGGGGGGGGTTTTAAGCCCAAAGGGGGGGGGGGGGTTTTTTTGGTTTTTTTTTTTAAAAGGGGGTGGGGGGGGGTTTTCCCCGGGGGTTTTTTTAAAGGATGTTTTTTGGGGGGGGGGAAAAGGGGGGGGGTTTTTTGGGGTTGGGTTTGGGGGGGGGGCCCCCCGGGGGGTTGTTTTTTGGGGCCGGGGTTTTTTTTGGGGTTTTCCCCCCCCTTTTTTTGGGGTTTTTTGTGGGGTTTTGGTTTTTTTTTTTGGGGGTGTTTTTTTTTTTTTTTAAAAAAAAAATTTTTTTTTTTTTTTTTAAAAAAAAGGGGGTTTTTTTTTTTTTTTAAAAAAAAAAAGGTTTTTTTTTTTTTTAAAAAAAATTTTCTTTTTTTTTTTTTTAAAATTTTTTTGGGTTTTTGTTTTTGGGGGGAAAAAAAAAGGGTTTCTTTACCCCCCCTTTTTTTTCCCCTTTGTAAGAAGTTTTCGCTTTGTCAATAGTTTTAGGTTTTTTTTGAATGTGAGATTCCCGCTATTAAAATTTTGGTCCTTTGGAACAGAAATGTGGCTTCTAAAATGGGGGGGGGCCAAATTTTTCCCGCACAATTTTTTTTTAAATTTGGGTGAGAAGTCAAAATTTTTTAATTTTTTGGGGTCTTTTTGCTAGAGTTACAGCAAAAATTGTGGTTTCCTTTTTAAAAAGGAAATTTTGGTTCTAAAATGGAAATTTTCCCTCCCAATTTTTTAAAAGTGGCTGAGAAGTATATTTATAATTTTTTGGGGGGTTTGTTTCTGTGAGGTAAGGAAAAAATTTATGGTTTCCCTTTTGGAAAAAAAAAATGTGGGGTTTAAGTGGCTTTTTTCCCTCACAAATTTTTTTCAGTGGTAATAAGTCATTTTTTTAATTATTTGGGGGTTTTATGTGCTTTGAAATGCAGCAAAATTTTCAGGTTTTTTTTTTCTAAAAAATGTTGTTTTTAAAAAACATTTGTTCTTCACAATTGTTAAAGTGGCTCAAGGGTCATTTTTTTGGGAATTTTTTTGGGGGGATTTTGCTGGACTTTCAGCTATATTCAGGTCCCTTTTTTAAAACAAATTTTTGTTTCTAAAAAGGGCATTTGGGTTTTTCACAAAATTTTCAAAGGTGGCTTTGGGGCTTTTTTTGAATTTTTTTGGGGGGATTTTGTGTGAAAAAGCAGTAGACTTAAAGGGCCTTTTGTAAAAAATTTTGGTTTTAAAAAGGCATTTGTTCTTACAAGTGTAAAGAGTGGTCAAGGGGGGTTTGGGGGCTGTCAGAAAAAGGAAAAAGGTTTGGACACTGTTTTAAAGGGGCCCCATATTGCCAAAAAAGACTTGTTTTTGCAAAATCTTTTTTCATAGCTAGCAATCCCTTATTGAGACAAAACCCCTTTTAAAACAATTAAAAAAAGGGGAAAAAAGAATTTGGGGGGAATTTTCCCCCTTTTTAAAAAAGTGTTTTTTTAGAATTTTAAAATACGAAAAAAAAAAACTTGCATGTACAGAACAGTGGTAAAAAAATTCCTCTGAATTTTACAAGGGGGTTTTGGAAAACTTGCCGATTTTAGGTTATTTTAGAGGACATGGAGTTTGGGCACGGGGCAGAGAACAAAGTTCAGAGGGCAATTTTTCCCCCAAGCCTTGAGTAAAATGAGAAAAAAAATGCCAAAGAAAAAAGGGGGGGCCCCGGGGTTGGGGCAGGGCGTTAACCAACAGTATTTTCCAAAATGAAAAAGCCCCAATTTGGGGCCGATCATTCGGAAAGGGGGAAGCCTTTCCCAGGGGCTTGAATGGTACTGAGGAAGGCTTTGGGGGCTTACCTACACTTCCCCTTTTCCCCATCTGCTTCAGCCGCTGTTTTTTGTTGCTGCCATCATAAGGGAATTTTTTCTTTGTTAATTGATGCGGACGCCCGGGCCCGGGCCCCTCACCGCACCCACTGTAACTCCGGCCTTTTCTGCTGAAACCGCGTGTTTGTAGTGACAGGAAATGCCCGGTCTCTCCCGCACCCCCCCGTAAAAATTTTTGGGGTGGCCTCCGTTTTTTAATGATGGCTGCGGCAGCACTGGCTCTCACCGTTTGGGGCAATCAGGGGGAGTTCAAATTTCTCTAAAAAAAAACAGATTTTGAAAAAGGTGATTTTTTGTTTTGGGGTTTTTGGGAGTGTCAAAAAGGGGTCCAGGGTGGACAACCCAAAATTTTCAATTTGAGGCCCCTTTTAAAAATTTCTGGGGGTTTGGGGTCACTAGGGGTCGAAACATTTGATCTCCGGGGAGTCTTTCCCTTAAACAATGAAGAAGGATTTGGAGGAAAAATGAAAAAATTGAATTGTTTGGCTGAATCGGGCTTTAGAAGCCAGGAGGGCAAATGCTTCTTAAATAAGAAGGTTTTTTGGGGTGATTAGGACATTTGTTACTTATGGGGTGGGGCGGGGGGAATTAAAACCCCTCTACACCCTGTAAAAAAAAACCTTTAAAAACTCAGGGAAAGGGGGGTTTGTTGTATGTTTAAACACACTTGTAAAAAAGCAAAATGTTTAAATTTTTAAAAAAATATAAAAATAATTTCCCTAAATACAAATTTCTGTAAAAAAAGTTTTCGTTCCAAAAATATTCTAAATGGAAAAGTCCCCTGTTCAAAATTGCAGGTGCCCTTTGTGTTTTGTTGATCAAAAGGTTTTGGGGTCATGCTGTGGCCCCCGGACGATTTGTCAAGGGAGTTCAACTTAAATGGTGGTTTAAAGATCCTTTTTTCGGGCCCCTTTTTAAAACTGGGGGTCCTGGGGAGGTTTGGGGTCATGCTTTTGGCCCAGGGCAGGTTTTTTAATTTTCCCTTTTTTAAAAAAAAAATGGTGGTTCAAAGGGTCCTTTTTTGTGGCACTTTTTTTTAAATTTTTGGATCAGAAAGGGTTTTAAAGGGCATTCTTTCGGTTTAAAGGGAAGTATTGTTAATGTCCGTTCAAATAAAATGGTGGTTTAAAGTCCTTTTTCTGGCACTTATTTTTCTGTGGGTTTTGGGCCCGTTTTTTAAAGGTTTTACTGCGGTACAGGCCCGGTCTAGTCAAGTTTCCGTTAAAATAAAATTTGGTGGTTGAAAAACTCCTTTTTTTTGGCACCCTTTTTAATTTTGTGGGTTAGGGCAGGTTTTTAAAGGTCCCTTTGTTGGGGAAAGAACAGGTTTTGTCATGTCCCGTAAACTAAAATGGGGGTTTTAAAATTCCTATTTCCCGGGATTTTTTTTCTGTGGGTCTGACAGGTTTTTAAAGGTTTATTCTGCCCGGACAGGGGTGATATAGTCAAAGTCCCGTTAAACTAAAATTTTTTTGGTTTTAAAAAGGGGCTCCTTTTTCCCCCCACTTTTTTAAAAACTGGGGGGTCATGAAAGGGTTTTGGGGGTCATGCTGCGGGCCAGGACAGGGATATTAATTTTTCCAGTTCAAGTAAATTTTTGGGGTTCAAATTTTTATTTCTGCCCTTTGGCACTTTTAATTTGTGGGTGATTTAAAGGGTTTTAAAGGGGCATCTTTTGGTACAAGCGGGATAGTGAATGGTCCCGTACTTTTTTTCTGTGACTTTTTAAAACCTTTAAAAGTGTTGCCTAAGATGTTGCAAAGTATCCATTTTTATGGTTTTGGATGGTTTTAATTCCCCGCTTCTCCAGCCCCGTTTTGGGGGTAAGAATGAAGGTGGGTTTTTGCTTCCCAAAACTTTAATTTGGGCCCTTTGGCGTTTTTTTTTTTTCGACTATCGGAAATTTGTCTTGTTTTTTTGCCAAAAATCGACTATCGGCCCCCAGGGCAATAGTCAAGTAAACGCTCATCACTAGTTAGTTTGGGTTTCCTTCACTGAGAAAAGAAAAAAGCAGGATGGGGGTTTTGGTTTTGGGAGATGGGGGAAAAAAAAAGGAAGTTAAATTTTTTGAGGTTTAGTTGGGTTGAGAGGGGGACATGATGTCAAAGAAAAGGGGGCGACCCGTAATTTGGGGTTTGACGGGCGGGGAGTGAGGGCTAGGGGAAAAGGGGGGATAAATGGTGTAAGGGTCACACTTTCCAGCCGCCCTCTTTTTACGTCTTAGGGGGGGTCTTTTGCTCTGGGATCGCCCTTTTGGGGTTTTTAAAAGGATTGGCACTCCGGATATTTGCACTCCCACACCCGGCGGTCAGTTTTTTTGTGGCCGCCCGCCGCTTTTTTCATGCTCA
This sequence comes from Phyllomedusa bahiana, assembly GCA_025379985.1. Classification (NCBI taxonomy): domain Eukaryota; kingdom Metazoa; phylum Chordata; class Amphibia; order Anura; family Hylidae; genus Phyllomedusa; species Phyllomedusa bahiana. The sequence goes on from JAODAL010026092.1 coordinate 35,198, forward strand.
GGGGTAAAGCGTTTCAGAAACAAACATAAATTAAACGGAAAACCTCAGGCCGGCCCGGCCCCTAACTACACACATGTAGTCCCTGTTTTCCCTGGGCCCCCGGGCCCATCGTCGGGGGTACCACAACACTCTTTACCTTGTGTCCTGCTGGTTCTGGGGTTTTCCCAGCCCCTCGGGGGCCGAGCCTTGTCTCTTGCCCCCTTGCTGTTCCACACTTGGTAGCGACCCCGCCCCCCTGTTTTCCGGAAACAGCAGGCTTTTTTAAAGGGCCCCCCATGGGCCCTGCCCAAAAAACATTTTGCTGGAAAACCCCGGGAAATGGGTAGTGGGAAAAAAAAGGGGGGGTAACCCCCCACCCGACCATTGTTTCTCCCCAAAAAGAGCCCACCCCGAACGGGTTTAAAAACCCCGGCTAACGATCACCTTTTTCCAACCACTTAGTGCGGGTTGGGCAATGCATTTGCCCGGGTCCTATTCCCCAAAAACCAATATCTTTGGTGGCTTTTGCAAAATACCAAATCTGGTTTTATCTCCAACTGTGGCAGAAAAGGGGAAATACTGTTGCCCGGGCCCCACAGTGGGTTTTCTTTTAAGCGTAGAGTTTATACCGAAGTCAAATCTATGATGTTGATTAAGGCAGCAAAACTGGAGACGGAAAAACCCCAAATTTTCTTTGAAAGTAACAGTAACCACAAAATATTTTTTAAATATATAAATAGTTTAAAATATTTAAAAAAAAAAAAATGTTAGCCTTTAAAAAAACTCTGAAAGGAAGGGTACTGTGGGGGCCCATGAGAAGAAAGCAAAAACCCATTAAACAAATTTTTTCCTTTTTCCCCTGTTTTACTGAGGAGGATGACCCTTTCCCGTTGTTTAGAAAAGGGAGGAGGGAAATTCCCAAAAAAAATTTTTTTTTGTCAACCCGGGGAAAAAAGTTTTAGCTCCGCCTTAGGAAAATTAAATTGACCAAAACCCCCAAAGGCCCCTGACAGTATTTCACCCGTTGTCCTAAGAGGTTAAATAATGTGATAAATTGGCTCCCATTTTTTATATTTGTGGCTGTTTTATTAACGGGGGTTTTTTCCCCAAAACATTTTACGTATAGCAAATGTGGGGGGCAATATTTTAAAAAGGGGTCAAAATGTGATCCAGGAAACTATAGGCCGTAAGTTTAAACCCTCTGTTGTAGGAAAAAAATTTAAAGTTTTCTCAGAGATGCTACCGGAGTATCTCACTGACAATAAATTATAACCCCGGCCAGCGGTTTATAAAATGGGTCCGTCGAAAAATCTCACCTTCTAGGGAAGTCGTTCCAGACTGGATTGGGGTGGGGCATGGATGTATATATTTGGATTTTTCTAAGAATTTTGATACTTTTCCACAAAAAAAGGGGGTAAGTAAAATGGAATGTTTGGATGGGGGAAAATGTGTGCAAGTGGGTAAACAAGCTCATTTTAAAAAAAAAAAGAGTGATAATAAACAGGAACCAGACTGGACCCCTGTTACTAGTGGGGAAACCACGGGGGCTCATATTGAGCCCTATCCCTTAATATTTCAAAATGACTACACGGGGATTGCCAGTAGAATATCGATCTTTGCAGTCGATACTACCTCGAAAAGGGAACCCACACAATAGGGAAAATGTGTTATTACAAAGGGATCTGAATAGGTTGGGGGCCTGGGCAAGAATGGCAATGGGGTTTTTAACACTGATAAATGCAAGTTATGACATGGGGGGGAAAAATCCATTACATGATTACAGTTAAATGGAAAAAACACAGGGTAAAAGTGACAGGGGAAGGGATTTGGGGAATCCGGGGGGACAGAAAAACATAACTGCAGCAGCCAGTGTCATAATCACTGCCGGGCAAATAAGTCAGGGGTTGTATTAAACAGGGCTAGATGAAATGATGGAACTTATCTCCCACTAAAAAAAACAATGGTTAACCACACGGAATTTGGTACAGTTTTGGGCACCATGCACAGGAAAACTTTGTAGATTAAAAAAAGGTTAAAATGCGGGCAACAAAAATAATAAAAGGAGGGTGGGATACAATACCCAAAAAGATTAGCAAGTTTGGGGGGTTATTTATTTTTGAAAAAAGATGGCTTCGGGGGGACAGAAAACATGTTTAAAATAAAAGGTCCAATGAGATATTTAATTTAATTTATAAGAGGGGTCAATAAATAAAAAAGAAAAAAGAAAGAAACCCCCAAAAAAAACAAAAAAAATAAATAAAAGGAAAAAAAAAACACCTCAGGGGTTTTGCCTTCCTTGGATCAACACTTTAACATTTTCAAACTATGTGAATAGGCTGAACTGGATGGACGTGTGTCTTTTTTCGGCCTGACAAACTTTGTAAATATGATGGTTTGGCCAATAGGGGCTGTATAGATTGAGAAGAGTAGAGGACCAAGAACTGACCCCTATTGAAAATTTATGGGCAAAGCTGAAAAAGCAGGTAGGAGCAAGGCGACCTACAACCATACAGTAGTTACAGTACACTAGTTCTGTCATTAGGAACAGGCCACTATTCCTACCAACTATTGTGAGAAGCTTGTGGAAAGATATCTATAACGTGTGACCCAAGTCATACAGTTTAAGGGCAAAGCTACCAAATACATATTTGCTACCAATACCATAAATGCAAAACACCAAAACTTAGCCATAGATGGTAAAAAATATATACATTTTATTAAAGAAAACTCCATAAAAATACACAAATGTGAATATAAAAAATGATACAAACACACACCCAAACAGAATGCTGCTACAACCCTCCAAAAACAACAGGGAAAATAGACACACCCATATATCAGATAACAGGCTGAGATCAAATATAAATGATACAATATCTTAAAGCATAGCACATACTTAGCCAAGTGTCACCCAGTGTATGGAGGGGAGCAGCACACCCCCGACGCACGTTTCGCCTATGGCTTCTTCAGGGGGAATACTAGTGTGGATGGAAGATGGTGTACATATAAACAGAAGGCTGCCCAATCACATCGCATATGTTTGATAGACAGGTAAAAGGTCCAATGAGCCATATATAAATATAGTGGATGAGCGATCAATAATATAAATAGACAAATAAGAGAAGAGAACCCACCAAAAATATACATAATATAAAATATAATCCAAAATGGATAAATATCCCAACATGTTATTAAAAACAACCTTCTACATACCACAAAATAAATCCGGACACGACACAAAAAACGGAAGTGACATAAAACCCTATGGAACGCAACTGCGTCTCAAAAAACCAGAACCGGAAGTGCAGAAAACGCCATCTTAATAATAGTATATCAGGCGCTTTGCATTGTACCGAAACTGAAATAAAGATACAAGCCTATGGGACGCAACTGCGTCTCAAAGACCGGAAGCGGAAGTGCAAAGAACGCCATCTTAATAATGGTATATCAGGCGCTCTGCACTACACCGGAACTGGAATAAATATAACCTATTTACTAAAGCACAAATGCTCACAACGTAATAAATACAAATAAAGTAGTGAACCAAAACGTGACAGTGACAAACCGGTGCCGCAGTGAAAAAGTGCCAAAAGTGCAAGTATTAATGTTTAATGATAATTACATAAATATAAAACTTATATTGCCAAAAGTGCAAGTATTAATGTTTAATGATAATTACATAAATATAAAATTTATATATTTTTTACCATCTATGGCTAAGTTTTGGTGTTTTGCATTTTAATTGCCATATGGTGCTTTATTGTTTAAAGTAGTAGCCCTTTTTTGTAGGTGATTTATTCAATACCATAAATGTATGTAAATTTTTGACTTTGCAGAAAGTGATAAGCAGGAATAAATTAGGACAGGTAAAACCTGGCCTGGATATATGGGAGCAGTCATCTGACTCAGCATTCAGACTGCTCCCATAAAGAATTGGCCCGGAATGATGGATACCACCAGCTATACTGACTACCAAAATGACAGTAACCTAGGATTACCATAATAAAAACTGCTGGTTCCACTTCTCTGGCAAGAGGCAATACCAATCTTGCCCATCTTTCTCAACCACTTTTTTTTAGCATGGCTTAGAGGGTCTTGTTGAACCTCTCTACCAGACCATCAAACAGTGGTAGACAGAGATTTGAAGTTGAGTTACCTGTAATATTTTTCAAAGCTCTTTCATGACTTTGGACATGAGTGGGGCTCCCTGGTCCAATAGGATCTCTTTGGGGATCCCTGTTCAGGAAAATATGTGAAACAATTCTTTGGCAATATTTTAGAGGAATCATTTCATAAAGGTATAGCCTCCAGGTACTGGGTTGCATAATCTATTAAAATCAGAATATACTGGTGGCCTCTCACAGACTTTATAAGGGTCCTACCAAATCCAGGGCATTTTTTTTCAAATTGTACATCTATGATTTGAAGGTCTAGCAGAGGGCTATGGAAGCGGGCTACATTACAGGTTAACTGGCCTACAGGACAGAACTTACAATAATTTTCTCTGCAGAATTCTCTCTCAGGTTTTTTGTGTCCCTAAGTGTATCCCTAACACATGAGCATGTGCCAAATCCATCACTATGAGCTGTTCTACCAGCTTCTCCTTGATCTTTGTCACCCAATACTAGAGCTCCTCATTCACACGGTACCTTTTGTCTCTTGGGTTTCTTGGGTATACTATTCAAGATAACTATACTATTCCAAATTTCTCTTAACACCTTAAGGACCCAGCCAGTTTTGGCCTTCCTGACACAGCCATATTTTTGAAATCTGACATCTGTCCCTTTATGTGAGAATAACTTTTTGACACTTTTACATATTTTCAGAGATTGTTTTCTTGTGACACATTGTACTTTATGTTACTAAGAAATTTTGGTCCACATAATCCTTGTTTGTTTGTGAAAAATATCAAGATTTCACAAAAATTTGAAAAAAAATTCAAAGTTAAAAAATTTCTTCGCACAAGACAAATAATTATTCACCACAAAATAGTGTATAACTAGCATCTACCATATGTCCACTATAGGTTGGCATAGTTTTTTAATTTTTTTTTTATGACATTAGGGGGCTTAGAAATTTAGTAGTAATTTCTAACATTTTCAAGAAAATTTGCAATATAATTTTTTTTTTTAGATATCAGTCCAGTTCTGACGTGACTTTGAGAGGCCTGTATGTTAGATTGCCCCATAAGTGACTCCATCTAAGAAACTAGACCCTTAAAGTATTTACAACAGTGTTTAGGAAGTTTGTTAACCCTTTAGATATTTCACAGAAATCAAAGCAAAGTGGATGTGAAATCTCAAAATTTCCCTTTATTTGCAGATTTTCAATTTTTATTAATTATTCACTGGAACACGGTAGATATAACCAGGTGAACTTAATATTGATTCCCCAGATTCTGCTGTCTTCAGATATATCCCATATATTTGGATCAACCACAAGCCTCAGAGTAAAAAGCGCACCTACTGAACTCTGGGGTCTCATTTTCATTACAATTTTATTTAGGCACCATTTGCGGACACTTTAAGGTGCTAAAACGTAATAGACACCTCTAAAAAGACCCCATATTGTAAACGACAAAGCCCCCCAAATTGTGTTACATAATTTCTTTCAAGTTCGGCAATACCCTATATGTGGATGTAAACTGCTGTTTGGACGCATGTCAGGGAGTACAAGGGAGGGAGTGCTATTTGGCTTTTGGAACGCAGATTTTGGTAGGTGCCAGGTCTCATTTATAAAGCCCCCAAAGTACCAGAACAAGTGAAACCATTCAGAAGTAACCCCATTTTGGATTCAACACACCTCATGGATCTCTTTTAGGGGTGTATTGTGCATTTTGGGCGCACGGGTGTTCCATATTTTTTTTTAGCATTGGGCACGAAAATGGGAGGAAAAAAAGGCAGTTCTCTTATTGTTTTTTGGGCTTTAATTTTACAGCCTTTGGCGAATGGTATAAATTACATGATAACTTTACTATGGGGTCAGTACAATTGCAAGGATATAAATTTTACATAGTTTATGTTTTATCACTTTTACACAATAGAAATGTGTCTAAAAAAAACTGCGCTTTTATGTCGTCATAGTCTGAGAGCTGTCATGGTGGCCGCGGGCGCCCCCGTCCCCACACCGGCTCTCTTACCTGGCCGCGCTCCTGTGCACGCCGTTCCTGCCCGTCCCGGCCGTCATGCGCATGCCCGCCCCCTAGCGCGCGCGCGACGGCTGGTTCAGATTTAAAGGGCCAATGTCTGTGCCAGATCGTTGGTGTGCGTTAGTGAGCTTAGAGTGTCTCTAGTGTCCGTTTTGATTACCAGTGTACCAGTCCGCTTGCTTACGTTTCCTGACCTTGCCTGTTTGCCGCCTGCCCTGACTGTCTGCCTGTGTCTGACCACGAACCTCTGCTGCCTGCCCTGACCTTCTGCCTGTCCCCGACTACACCTCTGGATTACGATTTTGTACCACGCAGTACCCCGGCCGCCACCGCAGGCAAGTCTCGTCAGGGGTAACGACCTGGTAGCCTCACGTCGCAGCAAGTCCATCCCGCTTTGCGGCGGGCTCTGGTGAAAACCGGGGGCTACTTAGATTTCGTTCCCTGGCGTGGCTTAACTATCATCGCTTGCGGTGGTCCAGCGAATCCTCCGAACCCTCACAGTACGATCTGGCCATGGATTCCGCCATGGTACCTCTGCCCGCTCCGGGACGTTGCGACGGCCGTCGCCCAGCAGAGTCAGCGTAACGACCAGCTCGCGGCCATGATGCAGAACCTGGCGGCCCGTCTACCTCCGCCCGCAGCTGCTGCCGTCTCGCCTGCACCTGTTGCTCCTGCAGCCTCGGCTCTTCCTGCCCCTACTCTGGGACCTTCTCTGCATCTGCCGCTTCCCTCTCGCTATGATGGAGACCCCAAGAAGTGCAGAGGCTTCATCAGTCAATGCTCCATCCACATCGAGATGTTGGGTCATCAGTTTCCTACTGAGCGGGCTAAAGTGGCCTTCATTATTAGCCTCCTATCGGGCGAAGCTCTGGCCTGGACCACTCTGCTGTGGGACCGAGGAGATCCGCTGACGGCTAATCTGCAAGCCTTCCTCCAGGGGTTCCGCACCGTCTTTGAGGAACCTGGTCGCACCTCCTCTGCTGCGCTGCACTCTGCTCCGTCTCCGTCAGGGCGACTCCACTGTGGGACAGTACTCAGTGCCGGTCCGCACCTTAGCCACAGAACTGGACTGGAACAACGAGGCTTTGGTGGCAACGTTCTGGCAAGGCCTCTCCGGACGCAATAAAGATGAGCTCGCGGGTCGGGACCTGCCTACCTCGCTGGACGAATTGATTCGGTTGGCCACCCGGATCGATATCGCTTTGCTGAAAGACAACAAGAGCTCCGCCTCCAACGCGAGCCTACTCGACCACGCCGGCTACCTCGCTTAGCCCCTTTCTTTCAATGCCTTCCACTTCCTCCGCCAACGGGTCATGAGGACGAACCCATGCAGGTCGAAAGGGCTCATTTGACCCTGGAGGAGCGTTCACAGCGATGCCAGAGGCAGTTATGCTTCTACTGTGGCGGTTCCGGCACTTCATTGGGGACTGTCCGGTACGCCCGGGAAACTCCCGCACCTAGGGCTCGCAGGAGAGGCCACCCTAGGTGTCAGTGCGGCCTCTCCCCGCCTGACCGTTGCAGTTCTATGTGGAATTTCGCCAGACAGCACCTTTCAGGCCACCGCCTTCCTGGACTCGGGGTCCGCTGGTAACTTTATCAGCCACGCGCTGGTGTCCCAGTACCGGCTTCCAGTGACCCCCCTGCAGAAACCCATGTTCGTCTCCTCAGTCAGTGGCGAATGCCTCAAGGATGCCAATCGGTTCTGCACTGCGTCCCTCACCCTGCAGATCGGGGCGCTACATCAGGAAACAGTGAAACTACTCGTACTGCCTCGTTCCTCTTCTGAGAAACTTCTGGGCCTCCCCTGGTTACAAGAGCATGCTCTGACCCTAAACTGGAACACAGGCGAGATTCTTCGTTGGGGCCCGGCATGCCACTCACGTTGCCTTCGGTTGCTCTGCCCAGCCCGTCGGTCTGCCTCTACCGTGCCTACGAAGTCTCTGCCAGGTCTGCCTGCTCCTTACCAAGACTTCTCCGATGTTTTCTCCGAAAGACAGGCTGAAACTCTGCCTCCGCACCGGCCCTTAGATTGCCCTATCGACCTGCAACCCGATACTACTCCTCCCCGAGGCAGAGTGTACCCGCTTTCCGTCCCGGAGACAAAGGCCATGTCCTATATTCAAGAGAATCTCCGCAAAGGCTTTTTTCGCAAGTCGTCCTCGCCTGCGGGAGCCGGATTCTTCTTTGTCGAAAAGAAAGATGTTACCCTCCGGCCCTGTATCGATTATCGCGGCCTGAACAAAATAACCGTAAAGAATCGATACCCCCTGCCTCTGATCTCGGAGCTATTTGACCGCCTACGTGGCGCAAAGATTTTTTCTAAACTGGACCTTCGCAGTGCTTACAATCTGATCCGCATCCGAAAAGGTGACGAGTGGAAAACAGCCTTTAACACCCGTGATGGCCACTTCGATTATCTCGTCATGCCATTTGGTCTCTGCAACGCGCCGACTGTCTTCCAAAACTCCGTTAATGAGATCTTTCAGGATCTTCTATATGTCTGCGTTATAGTCTATCTTGACGATATTCTCATCTATTCTCCAGACCTAGAGTCTCACCGTCACCATGTCCGCCAGGTGCTCAGACGTCTCCGAAGCCACCAACTTTATGCCAAATTGGAGAAGTGCCTGTTTGAGCGCACCTCCCTGCCCTTCTTAGGGTACATCGTGTCGGACCAAGGCCTACAGATGGACCCCGCCAATTTCTCAGCAGTCCTGCAGTGGCCCCGGCCGGTGGGTCTTCGGGCCATCCAGCGCGTTGTAGGCTTTGCCAATTATTACAAACCTAGAGTCTCACCGTCACCATGTCCGCCAGGTGCTCAGACATCTCCGAAGCCACCAACTTTATGTCAAATTGGAGAAGTGCCTGTTCGAGCGCACCTCCCTGCCCTTCTTAGGGTACATCGTGTCGGACCAAGGCCTACAGATGGACCCCGCCAAGCTCTCAGCAGTCCTGCAGTGGCCCCGGCCGGTGGGTCTTAGGGCCATCCAGCGCATTGTAGGCTTTGCCAATTATTACAGGCAATTTATCTCCCGTTTCTCCTCTCTGGTGGCCCCAATGGTGGCCCTCACCAAGAAGGGTGCCGATCCCAAATCATGGCCTCCCGAGGCCCAAGAGGCATTCAAACGTCTTAAAGCTGCATTTGCCTCCGCTCCTGTTCTCTCTCGTCGGGACCCTCAGCGCCCTTTTGTCTTAGAGGTCAACGCCTCCTCAGTTGGTGCCGGCACCGTTCTTCTTCAGAAGCCCTCCTCGGGGAAATTGCGGACGTGTGGATTCTTCTCCAAGACCTTCACTCCTGCCGAACGCAATTACACTATCGGTGATCGGGAACTTCTTGCTATAAAGTTGGCCCTAGAAGAATGGCGTCACTTGCTGGAGGGGGCTCACCATCCCATAGAGATCCACACTGATCATAAGAATCTTCTATATCTACAATCTGCTCAGCGATTGAATCCACGTCAAGCCAGATGGTCGCTTTTCTTCGTCCGTTTTGATTTCCTCCTACACTTCCGACCGGCTGAAAAAAAACGTCAGGGCGGACGCTCTCTCTAGATCCTCCAACACAGTGGGCTTGGAGCCACTCCTGCAGCTCATCATTCCTCCGGAACGGCTTCTTTCGGCAGACCCTGTAGACCTTCAACAGTTACCTCCTTTGAAGACCTATGTCCGTCCTGCCTTGCGGCCTCAGATGCTTGAATGGGGACATTCTTCCCAAACAGCTGGTCATCCTGGGATTCGCAAATCCGTACAACTCATCTCGAGATACTATTGGTGGCCCACTCTCTCGCAGGACGTTAGAGACTTTGTCTTAGCCTGTACCTCCTGTGCTCGGAACAAAGTTCCTCGCCTCCGACCCGCGGGTCTACTTCAGCCTCTCCCGGTGCCAGAGAAACCTTGGTCCCATATTGCTATGGATTTTGTCACCGACTTACCGGACTCATCCGGAAACACGGTCATTTGGGTGGTGGTTGATAGATTTTCTAAAATGGCTCATTTTGTGCCCCTGCCCGGGTTACCCTCGGCACCCCAGCTAGCCCAGCTCTTCTTCCACCACATCTTTCGGTTACACGGGCTCCCTTTGCACATCATCTCTGATAGGGGAGTCCAGTTTGTATCCAAATTCTGGCGGGCCCTCTGTGGCCAGCTACGGGTTCAGCTGGACTTTTCATCGGTGTACCACCCTCAGACCAACGGGCAGGTGGAGAGGGTCAACCAAGTCTTAGGCACTTATCTGCGACATTTTGTGTCTGCCCATCAGGATACCTGGTCTGACCTTCTCCCCTGGGTGGAATTCTCATATAATTCCTTAGACTCAGAGTCCGCTGGAGCTGCTCCCTTTTTTATTGTGTTTGGTTTGCATCCCCGCCCGCCTCAACCCCAAGCCAATTCGTGTCACGTTCCTGCCGTGGATGCCAAAGTACGAGACATCAAGTCACTCTGGCAGGTCACTCGTCAGGCCCTTCTTCGGGCTTCCACTCGTACTAAGGTTCAGGCCGATAGGTACCGGAGACCTCCCCCTGTATTTAAGCCAGGTGATAGGGTTTGGCTATTGGCCAAATACATCCGTTTCAAGGTACCCAGCTACAAGTTGGGTCCTAAATATTTGGGCCCTTTTGTGGTACTTCGTCAGCTTAACCCATTCTCCTTAACCCAGTCTTCGTCAGCTTAACCCATTGGTGCTGAATCGCTACTACCTTGGATCTTTCTCGCCTCCTCCTGTGGCCAACTCTGATAACATCTTTGAGGTCAAGGAGGTGCTGGCGCAGAAGACAGTGAGGGGGAAGCGGTTCTTTCTCATCGACTGGAAGGGGTTCGGGCCAGAGGAGCGTTCGTGGGAGCCTGAAGGCAACCTGTCACCTGATCTCCTTGCTGGGTTCAAAAAAATAGAGGGGGAGACCTAAGCGGGGGGGTACTGTCAGGGCGGCCGCGGGCGCCGCTGCCACTGCGGCCGTTCCCCTGCCTGCTGAGGGCTCGGCGCGGGCATCGCGGTCACCCGCGACCGCCCTCGTCCCCACGCCGGCTCTCTTACCTGGCCGCATTCCTGTGCACGCTGTTCCTGGCCGTCTCGGCCATCGTGCGCATGCCCGCCCCCTAGCGTGCGCGCGCGACGGCTGGTTCAGATTTAAAGGGCCAGTGTCCCAATAATTGGCTTAGTGCCAGGAACTGGTCCTATATAAGGGTTACGCCCCCAGCACTCTGTGCCAGATCGTTGGTGTGCGTTAGTGAGCTTAGAGTGTCTCTAGTGTCCGTTTTGATTACCAGTGTACCAGTCCGCTTGCTTACATTTCCTGACCTTGCCTGTTTCACGCCTGCCCGGACCGTCTGCACGTCTCTGACCACGAACCTCTGCCGCCTGCCCTGACCTTCTGCCTGTCCCCGACTATGCCTTTGGATTACGATTTTGTACCACGCAGTACCCCGGCCGCCACCGCAGGCAAGTCACGTCAGGGGTAACGACCTGGTAGCCTCACGCCGCAGCAAGTCCATCCCACTTTGCGGCAGGCTCTGGTGAAAACCGGGGGCTACTTAGATTCCGTTCCCTGGCGTGGCTTAACTATCATCGCTTGTGGTGGTCCAGCGAATCCACCGAACCCTTACAAGAGCCATAACTTTTTTATTTTGCTGTGTACGGAGCTGATTATGGGCTTGTTATTTTTGTGGGATGAGTTGATGTTTTTATCGGTACCATTATGGGGTTCACAAGACTCTTTGATCACTTTTTACTAAGGTTTTTGTGAAGCACTTTGAACAAAATACAGCAATCCTGGTAGTGTTTTTTATTTTTTTTTTTACAGCGGTCACCATGTGGTATAAATGACAAGCTAGCTTTACTCAGCAGGTCGATATGATTACAGCGATACCCAATTTGTAAATTTTTTATGTTTTACTGCTTTTACACAATAAAAACACTTTTATTCAAACAGAAAAATAAGTTTTTGCATCGCCGCAGTCTGAAAGCCATAACTTTTTTATTTTTCTGTGTACAGAGATGAGTAGGGGGTATTTTTGCAGGAGAATTTGGCATTTTAATGAGTATAATTTTTGGGGGAAAAGGCTTTTTGATCGCTTTTTAAATCCATTTTTTGGAAGGCAGGGTGAAGAAAAGACTGCAATCCTAGTAGTGTTTTTTTATTTTTAACAGCGCTCACCATGCACTATACATGACAAGTTAGTTTTATTCTGTAGGTCGATATGATTACGGCGATATCCAGTTTATATAGTTGTTTTTTACTGTTGAAGTGCTATAAAAACAATATTTATGCATCACTATCTTCTGAGAGCCTCAACTTTTTTATTTTTATGTATACAGAGCAATGTAAGGGCTTTTTTTGTGTGATGGACTGACATTTTAATTGGCTCCAGTTTGTTGTTCATATGAGCTTTTGATCGCTTTTTATTTTATTTTATTTTATGTGCTGCATGATGAAGAAAAATCGCAATTCTCTGACTGTTTATTTCGTTTTTTTTCACTGTGTGGGTTAGGTAACATGACCGATTTATAGGGCAGGTCGTTACGCATGCGGCAATACCAAATATGGGTACTTTATTTTTATTTTTTTACTTTTTCACCTTTTATTTTACTTTTCCCAATAGGGAAAATCATTTTTGTACTAGAAATCAATACATAGCTTTCTGCTGTGTACTGGTTTCTAGGACAACTGTCAGTCACGATGACCGGCCATGCCCACAGGGCACGGCCGGCCATGGTGACAGCACAGACAACCTGGAAGACATTCTATACCTTCCGTGCCGTCTGTCAGCACATAGCAGCTGCACGGATCATGCATGATCCTGCGGCTGAGAGCGCCGACAGAGACGCAGGAGGAGATCGTGCATCCTGCGTCTCTCTTAGTTATTGCGACCTATCAGTCCCTCATCGGCACAGAACACCACACCACATGCAGTTTGTGCAAACAAGAAAGACCGCCATCCTGCTGAGCAGTCCATAGGTTTTCTAATTAGTGGACACTTGGCATGCATATGCTCCGGGGCCTGACACCTCCAACAATTAATCTCACATGGGTCCCCCCTTTGTACAAACTCTGGTCCAGCCCTGACCTTAGGGTGATCTCCCAATAATTTTTGGGTTCAGATCTCTGAGAGTCTCTCAGGGGTTCCCAATAGGTTGACTTTAGATTCCCTGCCTTCTCTAGGGACTTCTCATACATGTGTAATCGCTCCACCATCCCCACGAGGTCATCTGCATTCTGGGCGTCTCCTTGGGAAACCCAGCACTGTATTGATTATTGAAGAGAGTGTACAAACCGATCCATGACCACCTACCCGATCATGTTGTTTGGGGTGCATGCTCTAGGGGTGAGGAAGTCCTCTATGTTGTCCTCAGGCGTCATCATTTGCTAAGCTTCCCTCCTGCTCTTTCTGGCTCTCTGTCCATCATCAGTGACTAGGGGTGAAGTTTTTTGGGTTGGAACAGCCTCATCTATCCTCTGAAACAGCAGCCTTTTGTTTCCTACTAAGCAACCATAAATTCTCTATGCTGTGCAATGACTTCCAGCTGCTTTGTAATAGCTTCATTATGTGTTTGCTTTTGAGCCTGCAGAGCCTCTTTATGTGCTTGCAGGGCCTCTTTATGCTGGATGTTTGTTGCACCAAATGCTTAATTAACTCTGCCATGGTAGCTGAGGTAGTTGAAATCTGCATTGTGGCCTTAACCCAGAATATGCCATATAATTTTGGATGCCCGCATCCAAAACACCATATGTGAGGGATTAACACAAAAGTATTCAAGAGACACAGTCTTTCCTCATCCGTTTAGCAGTTTTTGTCATTTCTTTAGCCATAAGCAAAACATAATCCAGATGGCTTGTCTTCAGCCACAACATAAATTGACACAGTCCGTGTGAACAACAACAATGGAAAAAAAATGTAATAACATAAATCCTAGGCCATCTAGCTACTAACTAAAATATGGAGAAAACCCTCTCTTTCAGTGGTCCTGGCCGACTGCTCAGTATCACTCACTGTACTCACAAAGTCCAATATATTGTCTCTCTCCATCTCTGTCTGTTGCTCCACTTGACTCTTAGCAGTCCGAGTGTAAAACTTCCTTCCCCCACCTGACTGAGCAGACTTAAATGAGTTCAGGTAAAACCTGGCCTAGATACATAAGTTTCAGACCCAGAAAGGGTAAGTGGAGGGTAGGAATGGAGTCAGTGACATTGCACTCTACTGCAAATGTGAGTGCTGACCTGCTCTTTAGTAGTGTTGAGCGTTTATTATCGACAAAGTTGTAATCGGCACAGTTTTTATGTTGATCGAAATTTTTAGATCATGCGATAATTTAGGTTAAAATCTGTGCATCATCTATTAAGATCGCGCCATTTTCGGTGCTTCCTGTCATTTTGGCGGCCAGCAAATCAGCTTACAGAATAGAGCAGGGTGAGATTTTGTGTCGACGTCATGACTGGGATGTGTAGGGTTTGCGATTGGCTGGAAAAATCACATGCCCCTCGTTTTACATAAACAGCCCCTTCCTGTTCATGATCAGTGTCTCTTAGCATCTCATAGGGATAGGACGTGCGCTCTGCCTGTGTCCAAACAGCTCAGCGAAATTATTCATTTCTTTACAGAGAAAGCTCTACTGTTAGCTGTGATCCTTACAACTTAGTTAAATCAGAGTTTGGGAAGATTTTATGTAGTTAGTAGAGAATTTTAAAGGAGCAACTACCGCTGTTAAAGTCACGGGGGGCGAGCGGGAGGGGGGGGGGGCCGCGGGCGAACACAGACAAGCTCTATAAAGAAAAACTGGATAAAGTTCACCAAGACTTAGTGTAGACATGCACTGCAATAGCTTATTATTAACAGTTTTCTATTGAAATATTTCCTGGATATTGGGCATCCTGAACTTATAATAGGATACACATCTTTTCTAGTAACTGGAGGTCTCTTTGTTAGGTGCAAAATTCCACTTTTTATTATCGTATACATTTCAGATAGGTGTTCTTTTTCAATTTTGCCCATACCCAGCGTTTGTGATATAGCCACCTTGCAGTTAAATTAGAATCCAGCAATTTTGTAGTCAGCACGGTTGATAGGCCAAAAATACCTTTTATTACCGGATACATTTCAGAACGTGTTTTTTTCACTTTGGCGCACTACACTTTTTTTCATTGAGGCACCTCCCTTTAAAATGTGAATACAGCAATTTTGGTAGTCACCACGGGTGAATTAAAAAGGTGCCAAAAATACCTTTTTATTTCCAAACTTTTTCAGATACTGTTTTTTTTCACTTTGGGGGCGCAGCCACTTTTTTGATAGATTATTTTTTGCATTTAAAATTTTTGAAACAGAAATTTTGTATCACCACAGGTGATTTGATAGGTCCCAAAAAATCCTTTATTATCCAAATACATACAATACGTTTTTTTAGCATTTTTGCCCAGACCAGATTTTTTTGATAATCCACCTTGCATTTAAATTTGAATCCACAATTTTTACACCCAGGTGAATTGATGGGTGCCAAAAAAATTTTGGGAAAATTACCTTTGAATTTTCTAGTCAAATTTTGAACTCAATTTTGAACCTCAAAAAAAGTAAATGGGAGAAGATTTGTTAATTTTTATCCCTAAGGGGGAAAATGCTGCAATTAGCATCCATAACTTTAAAATGATTTTGGGGAACAACTAGTAAAAGAAAATTTGCTTAAAGAGTCACAAAAAAAAAAATCACGGGATAAACTAATTAAAATTCCTTTTAATGGCTAACTGAAAAAATGAGGAAAAACGTAGCATAGGAAGTCAGGCTATCAGCTGCTATGGGCCCCCTTTACACATAAGAAAACGATATTGGAAAGAACATGGTAAATGGCAGGGGCCCCCATCACTTTTTGCACCAGGGCCCAAGAACTTCTATATTTGGAGCAGCAAGATCATCCCAACGGGAACATGAGGTTCACTGCAGGGGCCATAGTTATAGTGGGGCAGTGGTGCCATCAGTCATCAATTAACTGTTTCAGGGCCCCCATGCAGCTAAATCAAATGGGGTCCCCACCCATTATTAGTTCCTATTTTTAAACATATCACTGATGAGGGCCCCGGACAGGAGTGCGTCCCTATTGCACCTGTACCAGTGACCATGTGCCATTTCCAATACCTGTGTCTTATCATATGTCAAAGGGGCTTTCAGGACACCTCAGGATGCAAGGCTCTGTAGTGGCTGCTACTACCAGGGCTACCATGGGCCCTAATTGAAAAGGGACCCACAAATATGTTAAAAAAATAGAAAGTAGTAATGGGTGTGGGCCCCATTTGATTTGGCTGTTTTGGGCCTAAACTTTTAGAAAGATGACTTACGCAGACTGACTGTTTTTAATAGATGACTGATGGAAATGGTATTTCACACTGTAAGAAAGCCATTTAATGAACCAAAGGGAGGGATCCACTGGCCACCACAAGCAGGAAACGGGCCACACCAGGACGGAGTTAAGTGGGTCCCGGGGGGTTTTTCACCAGAGCCCCCGCAAAGGGGGAGGACTGTGGGGCGGGAAATTCCAACCAGGTCGCTACCCCTATGTGCCCTTCCTTGCATTTGGTACCAAAGGGTGCAGCAGAGAAAAAATCGACAAGAAAACTCATAGTCAGGAGGGGCCAAAGGCAGGGCAGGCGCGAAGGTTCGTGGTCGGAGAACTAACCCGGAGGGAGGGAAACCCCCGGGAAAAGGCAACCGAACACAGAAAAGGTTTCCTCGCATAGGGTACGGGCCCCAGGGATTCGGCAAAGGTTTTCCGAAGATGGAGCATTAAAAAGGGGTCAGGCCCCGGCATCACCAATTACCTCACCTGCCCTTTGAATCTAAACACGCGCGCGCGCTCCCTAAGGTGCGGGGGCCACGCGCACCCCGGCCGCATACAGGCGCGGAACAAACTGGCCGGTAAGGACGCGCCCAAAATCGATGCGGCCAGGCCCGACATGGGGACCGCGGCACCGCTCCTATGGCGCAAGGGGGGACCCAGGGGGATCGAGTGCGCCCGCAGCCCGAACTGCGGGCTGCGGCGCAACTCGTGACAGTCCCCCCTCTCCTTTGGCCTCCCCATTTTCCGGGCCTGGAGAAATCTATGCAGCAGCCTACGGTCCATAATGTTGTCCTCCAGTTCCCACGATCTTTCCTCTGGCCCGAATTCCTTCCAGTCGATGAGAAAATGACGCTTCCCCCTGATCGTCTTCATAGCCAAGATTTCTTTTACGGTGAAGATGTCGGAGGTATCGGCCTCAGGAGAAGGAGGCGCCACCCTCTGAGAGAACCTATTGACGATAAAGGGCTTCAGCAGAGAGACGTGGAAGGAGTTCGGGATGCGAAATTGAGGAGGTAGCTTGAGCTTGTAAGCCACCGGGTTGATCCTCTTCTCACCCACAAATGGACCGAGATACCGGGGGCCCCACTTGTAGCTGGGATCTTTAGGTGAACGTACCTGGAAGATAACCAGACCTTATCCCCGGGGGCTAAAGATGGCGGAGGTCTCCTGTACTTGTCCGTTTTGAGTTTAGTCTGGGCAGAGGCCCGTTGCAGAGATCGCTGAGTGTCACTCCAGATGGCCCTGGGGATCCAAAAGCAGGAACCTCCGAGGTAAAACACCGTGGGAGAGGAGGGCGGGGGTGAAGTCCATAACACCACATAAAATGGAGAGGCACCACCGAGGCAGAATCCAACGAATTATAGGACAACTCTGCCCAAGGAAGTAAGTTTGAACCATTCTCTTGTCAGGCGGGGGACAAATGGCACAAGTAATTCTCCAGGATTCTGGTTACCCCTCTCCACTTGCCCATTAACTGAGGAATGATACTCAGAGGAGAAGTCCAGATTCCCCTTTTAACTGGGAGCAGAGAGATCGCCAGAATCTTGGTATGAATTGCGCTCCGCGGTCAGAAACAATATGAAGTGGGAGACCATGTAAACGAAAAATATGCAGGAAAAAAAGACTCACAAGGCGAGGTGCAGAAGGCAGGCCAGGCAGAGAGCCCAGCTTTGAGAAACGATCCCAGACAACCCAAATGGACAGTATTACCACGGATACAAAATCTGTAATCAAGTCCCATGGCAACATGGGACCATGGGCCATTAGGAATGGGCAAGGGTTTTAAGCAAACCCGCAGGCCTAAGGTAGGCTCTTTTTTGGGGGGCACAAACATACAGAGCCAAAAAGTCCTTGACAAGGTCAGGCCACCAATAGTAGCGGCTAGGGGCTGTCCATCTTCCCACTCCAGGAGGGCCCACCTACTCGCAACCATGCCCCCAAATTTTAAAATTTTTTCCTGCAAGCGCAGTCGCGGCAAAACTCTTGCAAGGGGTTACCTGTCAGAGACCACCGGGCCCGAAATTAAATGATCGGGTGGGGGATGATGACAAGGAGGCAATTCCCCTCACCAAAAACCCGAGCAGGGGACAGGGCGTCTGCTTTTAGTTTTTTCGGCGGGACAAAATGGATCACGAAATTAAATTGCGAGAAGAAGAGGGACCAGCGAGCCTCCCTGGGGAGGCATTGGGGTGCTTAGAACATGAGATTCTTGTGGGCTGATAAATAGAAACCCGGGGACGAGCCCCCCCAGAAAAAGGTGCCATTCCTCTAAGGGTAAAAAAAAACCAGCGCTCACTGTCTCCAACCGTGAATTTTCTCGGCTGGAGAGAAAGTTTTCGAAAAGAACCACACGGATGGCTTGCCCTTTCAACTCGCTGAGTGACACCGCCCCGGCTCCCACGGAGAGGCCTACCCCAGGGGAAAAAAAGGCTTTTCAAAGGGCCGACGGGAACAGGATAGGGGCCGATGCAAATGCCGACTTGAGCCGGGAGAACGCATCTTCAGCCGCCTGTGGCCAAAACTTAGGATTGCCCGACTTCTCAGTAAGAGCCACAATTGGGACTACCACCATGGAGAAGTGCGGGATGATCTGGCGGTAGTAGTGGGTGAATCCCAAAAAACGTTGAATGGCTCGTAGACCAGGATGGCAGACAGCTTGACCGGGTCCATTTGAAGTCCCTTGTCAGAGATTATGTACCTGATGAAGGGAAAGCTAGACCGATGAAATTGGCACTTCTCCAACTTAGCATATAGGTGGTTCTCTCTGAGACATCTAAGAACCTGGCGCACATGGAGACGGTGGGTCTTTAGGTCAGGCGAGAAGACCAGAATGTTGTCCAGGTATATTACAATGCAGGAATAAAGGTGGTCACGAAAGATCTCATTCACAAATTCCTGAAAGACTGCCGGGGCATTGCACAAGCCGAACGGCATAACCAAATATTCGAAATGGCCATCACGTGTGTTAAGCGCCATCTTCCACTCGTCGCCCTGCCAAATGCGGATGAGATTATAGGCTCCACGTAGATCCAATTTGAGAAAATCCTGGCCCCGCAAAGCTGGTCGTAGAGTTCTGTGATCAGAGGTAACGGGTAACGGTTCTTCATGGTTATTTTATTCAGGCCACGATAGTCCATGCAGGGACGTAGAGAGCCATCTTTTTTCTCCACGAATCCAGCACCAGCAGGGGACGTGGACTTGTGGATAAAGCCCTTCCTGAGATTCTCTTGTATACAGGTCGACATGGCTTCGGGCTCAAGAACTGACAGCGGGTAAACCCTGCCTTGGTGAGGACTTGTGCCAGGCAACAGGTCAATGCGACAGTCTTAGGGACAATGAGGTGGCAAGGTCTCCGCCTGTTTTTCGGAAAATACGTCCGCAAAATCTTGATATTCCGGAGGCAGACCCGGCAGGGGTTTAGAGGGCGACAGTGGAGAAGCAGGAGCACCGGGCGAGGTGCCACAAGACAACGAGTTTGGCAGTCTTGCCCCCAACGCATTACTTCACCCGTTTCCCATTCCAGCATAGGGGCGTATTGCTGCAGCCATGGGAGCCCCAGCAGGATTGCTGAAGAGGAGTCGGGCAGCACATATAATGCGATCTTCTCTAAATGGAGCGCCCCAATGTGCATAGACACTGGCTCCGTACGGAATCTAATGGAGTCATGCAGGATCTCTCCACTCACAGTTGAGATAACTAAGGGCTTTTTGAGGCGGACCACCGGAAGACGAAGTTTCGACACTAAAGCAGCGTCCATGAAGTTCCTGGCTGACCCGGAATCAAGGAAGGCAGGGACTTGATCTTGAGCTCCGGCACCTGATACGACCCGCACTGGCATAGTCAAATGAGGAAGGACGCCTCTCCCACGTACCCTAGGTGCGTGCATTTCCTGGATGGGGGCGCAGGGGACAGTACCTCAGGAAATGCTCCGGACTGGCACAGTACAGGCACAGGTTCTCAGCACAACGTCGGGACCACTCTTGTTCTGTAAGCTGGACGCGGTCGATTTGCATTGGTTCTTCACCGGAGTGCTGCAGAAGTGGCAGAGGAGGCTTCTGTATCACCGGAGCCAGGCGAGGGAACTGGCGAGGCCGAACCGAGTCGCATTCCTGACGGAGCTCCTCTTGTCTCTCGGAAAAGCGCACGTCGATGCGAGTGGCCAGATAGATCAGCTCACTTAAGGACGTCGGGAGATCTCTTGCAGCCAGTGCATCCTTGACTGCCGAAGAGTCCCTTCTTGAAGGTAGCACACAAGGCCGCCTCATTCCAGGTCAGCTCAGAAGCCAGCGTGTGGAACTGGACAGCGTAGTCCCCTACCGTAGAATCCCCATGGCGCAAGTTCAGAAGTGCGGTTTCCGCAGAGGATGCGCATACTGGCTCCTCGAACACGCAACGAAACTCCATGAAAAAGGTCCGCAGGTCCAATGTCACAGGGTCGCCTCTGTCCCAGAGGGGTGTGGCCCAGGCCAGGGCCCTTCCTGGAGATAAACTGACCAAAACGCTCCCTTTTGACTTTTCAGAGGGAAAAACGGTCGGCCATCAGTTCCCGTGCGGGGCACTGTTAAAAAACCCCCCTGCAGATTTTCGGATCTCCATAAAACTTGTAATACAAAGGGACAAAGTTGGGGGTCCACGGAGCAACGAAAGGGGCGGATGGGAAAACCCCAGGGAGGAGCCAGGGCCGTTGCGAGAGGAAATAAGTTGTTGCATCATGGGGTCAATGGTCTAATTGCTGCGCCTTTGCACCAGTTCGGGACGCTGAGCCACATAGACGTGAGGTCCCCCCACATGGGTAAGGGCACCTTGGCGGGCCCCAGGCCCAAACCAACTGCATAACCAAGGTAATGATCCACGGGGCCACCGAAGGGTGGTACGGGTCACACCAGGGAGCGGGTCAAAGGGGGCCCCCGGTTTTCCCAAGCCCCCCCCCAAAGTGGGGACTTGCTGTGGGGGGATTCCCACCAGCCTCCCCCCCCGGATGTGACTTCCGACTTCCGGGTGGAAGCCGGGGTGCAGCTAGAGCAAAATCAAAGGCAAACTCATAGTCGGGGACGGGCCCAAAAGGGTCACGGCAGGCGCAAAGGGTTTCGTGATCAAAAACAAACCGGGAGGGACTGGTACATGGAAACGGCAACCGGAACAAAAAAAGGGGTTTCCCTTGCTAGGGTAAAGGCACTATGGATTCGCAAGGGGCTTCCGGAAGGGGGGAGCATTTTATAGGTCACGGGGCCCGGCTCAGCCAAAAACCCGGGGCGCGGCCCTTTAAATCTAGAAGACCGGCGTTGCGCCCTACGGGCGGGGCCCGCGCATGGCCGGCAGACAGGGAGGGGGAACAGGGGGTGGCCGGGTAAGGGCTGTGCCCAAATGAGCGAGTGCAGCCGCGGCCCGACATGCGGACTGCGGCCCGACATGCGGACCACGGCACCGCTTGCTACGGGCGCAAGGGGGGACCGAGTGCGCCCCGCAGGGCCTAACTGCGGGCCCTTCCCGCAATCTTTACCCATGAAAAGTTTAATAGTTGGGGACAAAGGGAGCTGGGCAAAAAAATGTTTGGATCCGCGCTTGATACGACAGATAGTTTTCAATTATCAAATCCCCCCAGCTGTGTGAATGTTCGTTTTTGAGAAAAAAGTTGGGTGCCGGGCAGGATAAAAAGTCATGGCAAGCTGGCCATCTAGGGCCCTTCATCCCGTTTGGGCCCCCCGAAGCAAATGGGGCCCGACTAGTGTTTACGATTACGT
>JAODAL010026093.1:0-57376 GCA_025379985.1 Phyllomedusa bahiana
TGGGAAAAATGTATAAAAAAATTTAAAAATTTCAAAAAAAAATGAAATTTTTTAAATTTCACTTCCACTTTGGGTTTTAATTTCCTGGGGAAAAAAACCCAATGGGTTAATAAAATTCCTAATGTGTTTTGAAAACTTTAAGGGGTGTAGTTTCTTAGATGAGGTCATTTATGGGGGTTTTTCTAACCTTTAAGTAAATCAAAGTCAAGTTTAGAAATAGCGGGGGCCCCAAAAAAAAAAATAAAATTTAAAAATTTTCTTTTAAAAAATTTGGGGAAAAATTCTACCCAAATTAATAAGCCCCCCAATTTTGTTTAAAAAAAAAAACAAACATTTAAAAAAAAAGATTTCCAAAAATACAGCAAAACATATGGTAGATGCTAGTTTTAAACTATTTTTTAGGGGAATTCTTTGTATTACATGCAGAAATTTTTTTAAATTTTGAAATTGGTAATTTTTTAAATTTTTTTTCCCATACTTTGATATTTTTCACCAAAAAAACAAGCATTTTTTTTACCAAAAATTTTTTTTATATATTAAAGCACAATTTTGGGCACGAGGGAAAAAAAATCTCTGGAAACACATTTGGGTAGGTTAAAGTGTTTAAAAAGTTATTCTCACATATTGTGAAAAATTTACAGATTTCAAAAAAGGGGGGGTCTGTAGAAAAGGGGCCAAAAATGGCTCTGGCCCGGGAAGGGGGTTTAAATTTGAGAAGGAATTTGGATCCCGATGATGAATACGGGTATATACTGTTGCCCCAAAAATTCACACAGATCTAATTTTAAACTATTAAAATATTTGTGTCATGACGTATACCCGGGTGTTTCCCAAAATTTTGGTTTTAAATATTTAGGGTGTGGACCCCTTTGCTTGAGGGGAAAGGTTCTTTTGGATCCCAAACATTTTTTAAACTGAGGGGAAGGTGTCTCTGACGTTTGTCCCTTTTTTAAAACCCGTATGGGGTTTGGGTATGCTTTTATTTTTTGGGTAATAAAAAGTTTTCTTGCCCTTTACCCTGGGACGTTAAATTTGGTTGGTTCCCTTTCGTTTTTTTGCGGTTGGGCTCAGTTCCCGAAACAGAAACTTAAACCCTGGTCCCACCAAAGAAGCTTTGCCAAACATGTCAGCCTTTCCCATCCCGGATTTTTCTTTTTAAAAATTTTTGAAAGAGTGCTGCCGCATCACTGCGAGGGGTTTAAAAAGGGTTTTTTTAGGGTCAGTTTTGTCAGGGCTCAGAAAAATACGACACACAATGCATTAAAAATTGGGTCTGAAAGGCTGCCTCCTTTTAAAAAGATGATACAAGAAAAACCCACAAAACAGTTTTTTTGGTTGAAGACGTGAAAAATTAAGGAAATGAAAATTTGGAATTTTAATCCTGTGGTCCCGATTTAAACCAAAATAAAAATTATTTAATTTAGGTGGGTTTTCAAAATTTTGTGGTTGCAACAAGGTTTGGAATATAAAGACAACGTTTTTGTCCTTTTCCTTCCGGTTAGCAATTTGGTTGGGTGGGGGGAGTGTAAAGGTTTGGGGCTGCTGGGGTGTTTTGGAGGGACAGTTCATTGGGGACCCTTTCATGCCAAAAATTTTACTGTGACTTTCTTGAAGAAGGCTTTAACCCCCCCCTTCGGAAAATTTGGGTTGTTAAAATTCCAAAAAATGGGTAAAAGACCTCCCAAAAAAACCCCCCAAAGGGGGTTTGATTTCCCAAAAGGGAAAAGAGGGTTTAAAAGGGTTTTGGGCTGGCCCAAGCATGTTCCAGACCCAAACTTATTTTAAAAATCTGTGGGGCATCCTCAAATGGAAGGTTTGGAGGGAGTGCAAAGGGTTTTAAACCTTTCCCCAATTCCCTGAAGGTTTTCATGGAGGAGTGGAAGAGAAAAACCAAGGGGGAACTGTTGAAGCTCCAGTAAACTTCCTGCCAAAAAAAGTTAAAAGGAGGGGTTGGGAAAAAAAATGGGGGCCACACAAATTTTTTAAAACTTTGTCCTCAAATTTTTTCCTTTTTTACTCAGGGGGGTTGTGTTTAGGGGGTTTTTTGAGGGCCAAAAGCCAAAATTTTCAGTGGGTATGCCCCAAGGGGGTTTCACTGACTACTTTACATTGTTTCAAAGTTTCAAAATTTTTTCAGTGTTGTCCCCATGAAAAGGGTTTTAAAAAATATTTTTAAAAAAAGTATGGGTTTTTTAAACACTTTTTTTTAGAAAACTGTAAATTTTTTAATTTTTTTATTTGGTTTTGCACAATTTTGGGGTTTGGGTTTTCCCGGAACCCAAAAAAGGGCCTTTTTTTTATATTTGTTGTCCCCTCTTTTTAAACATGCTCCGTAGGTTTCTCCACCCAACCGTGCCTAAAACTGTACACAATATTCCATGTGTGATCTGTCTAGGGATTTGTTTAATGTTTAATGTTCTCATCTACATCTATGCCCCTTTTAATTGCATAAATACACTTTATATAAAAAATTTAAATATTTTTGGTGAAAGTTTGGGGCCCCGGCTCTCTCACTGGTTAAAATCCAAAGCGGGGAGTGCCCAAATGTTTGTTTTAAAAAATGACAATTTGCCGGGGTTTTTAGCAGGGATTAGAAGCGCTAGAACCCTTTTTTTAATTTTTTTAGCACCGCTTTAGCTTTTTTAGAATTTTATTTAAATTTTTCAAATTTGGGGGGTCTCGAAAAAGAATGGGGGGAAAGGGTTTTAAAGGGTTGTTCCCAAAAAATAGGAGATTTCCCCCGACTCCCCGGGCGGGGGCCCGTTTTAAGCCAGGTGTGCCCCTAACTGCCCCCAAAAATGCATAATAACCCTTTCTGTTCCCGCAATAGTAAATTTGTGTTCCAAGTTTCCCCCATACTTCCTTACTACCACAAATTTATATTCCCCAAAAAAAAAATGAAAACAGTAAAAATTTTTAACCAATCATCATCACTTGAAATGCCTGTGGCATGCAAGCGTTTAACGTGGTGCAGGAGTAGGCCAGCCGATAGCTGTGTTCACAGGTTGGTTTTAACCATGCATAAAGTATAAGACCCATCTTTTTAAAAAAACACAGCTTATGTAACACTAGGAAGAGAAATTCACATTTCTTGCAGCACTGTTTAGACAAATTTTCAATAAAACACCTTACGAAATTTCTACAGAACCATAAAAGTTCAAATGGTAAAAGATGATCCAGAAACTTTAAACATATATTGTAAGGAAAGCAATCATGTTTGTTTCTCTGACAATTCATCATGTCCTTACAAATATAGTACAAAGCTCAGTCCTTTTAAGTATGTCAGCTCCCCAAGCACAAGATAACTGATGGCTGTGAATCAGTAAATTCTCTGTGCTGGAAATGAGATAAGAAATATTTAGGCCATTGAATTCAATTACTGTTACTTCACAACACATTTACCAGTGGTTACGCAGGGTATATACGAGTACATATATTGATGAAAAAGTGTAATAATTGCTTTATACGTTTTTTGGAAAATATAATTAAAGTAGCTTGAAAGAGAACATTACATTTAATTTTATGATGATTGAACAAACAATAATAAAATACTTGCAGTTGTAAAAACATAAATTTACTTGTACATAATTAAGAGCTGTTCAAGCTCAAAATGCATGAACATCTTCTCTACCAATTTGCTGCTTTTCTAATAGTATTTTTATTAGATTTCAAAATGCTCAATGCTGAAAAAGCGTATTTTCCTTGTTTAAAATTCTGTACTTGCAAGCGCAGAATTTTAGCAAGGAAACTATGCAGACTGCCCGAGACAGATTTCTACCTCCTATACTTTAGTACTGTTAGTGTGTTAAACTCCTCAAAGAAATTATATGTTTATTTTTTCTAGGGGCAGACAGCACATGGCGAAAATATTTGAGTAAAATCAGTGCCAACTGAACGATGGTGCTTATTTTAATTGTAATCAACGGGAGGCATCCTACTCTCGGATTTCGGTTGTCTTTCATGCTTATTTTTGTGGCGGATTAGGTGCCTAACCCATTCCAAAATAAGCATCAAAATCAGCCTTGTTAACATCCCCGAAGGCTGCCGTCAGAGCAAGATTGGCAGTACTGCTGTCATAGGCCCTGATCAAAATTTTTTTGAAAAGTGCGATGATAGGGTTAAAAATATAGGAACTGATAATGGATGGGAGGGAGGGGGGCAATTGCTTTGACAGTATTACCAAGCAATAGCAAACGTCCTGTGACACATACAGTATCTCACAAAAGTTAGTACACTCCTCACATTTATGTAAATATTGTATTATATACATGGGACAACACTGAAGATATGACACTTTGATACAATGTAAAGTAGTCAGTGTATAGCTTGAATTACAGTGTAAATTTGTGCCCTCAAAATAACTCAACACACAGATATCAATGTCTAAATAGCTGGCAACAAAAGTGAGTACACCCCTATGTGAAAATGGGGACGAAGGAAAGGGTGTAAGTCATTTTAAAACTTTGTTTTCCCTTATCGATCCAGAACAGTAGAATCCATAAGGCATAAACCAATCTGCCCTTAACCCAAATCATGATCAAACTGGATCTTTATTATATAATAAGCATTTTAAATGGCCACATAAGTATTAAAAAAGTATTTTATTGTAAGTAGTTATCTAAAGCTTTCTTGAATCCCTCAACTGTTCTTGCTGTGTTCAGCTCCCCGGGTGTGTTATTCCACAGATTCATAGTTCTTATGGTAAAAAAGGCTTTTCTCCTCTGGAGACTGAACTTTATTTGGAGTGCCACCTTTTCTTTTGCGGCAGTTTTACACTAAACGGCTTTTCTCCATACTTTTTTGTAGGGCAATTTATATAACTATCCAAATTTATTATATCTCCCCATAGATGCTTCTTCTCCAGACTAAATAAGTTTAATTCTTTTAATCTTTCCTTATAACTATTCCCCTTATTAGTTTAGTTATTCATCTTTGTACTTTATCTAACTCCATTACATTGTTTCTATGAACTACGCCCAGGATTAAACTGCATATTCCAAATGAGGATGTATTAATGCTTTGCACAATATTACATCCCTGTGCCGCAATTACACCCTTATCCCGCTGCAACATGGCCATCTCAGAACCAATTAATAGTGTATGTTAAGAGACCACTGAATTAACATAGACATCATAATAGAAAATCCACTTTAATGGAAACATACCATGTGGATAGCTTTGTATGCACATGGTATCAGGGGTATATAAACTGAAAGCCTGAGCTTAGCAGAGAGTCACAGAGCTTAACAAGTCATACAAATATAACAGACCTAAGTCTAGCAACCCAAACAAAATAAGCACACCACATCAATTGCAGCATACTGTATGGCAAGTAAAACAAATCTATGTCAAGCCATAGTACAAATCCCAGTATAGAGTGCAATTTAGGTAGAGTCTGACTAGTGTCCACAATTATTCCAGTTGTATGATAGAGTCAATGGAAGCATGGTATAGGCAATTTTATTTGTCAGACATCAAACGGAGAACATAACACTAGGTCAAATTGTGAAGGAGGTGGGGGGTACACAATAGCCTAGTGTTGAAAAAACTTAACAGTGGAAGTCCTCCAGTTTTTAAATATGGGATAATAAGGATATTGGAGGAGTTCAACTGGCCAGGATCAATACAGAAGATCAAAAGATCAAGTTGAATGTAGTAGGAACCGGGGAGAAAAGAAGATGATCCTTTGCAGATTTACTAAGTCTATTACTACATAGTAAACATTCAAGCTTATGGATGCCCATATAAAACATAGCTTTCACAGAGAGGGAGCTACTATATGCAGAGAGTGATCCTTGATGGGGAACTCTTTGCTTTACTTCTGCATGTTCTAATAGGTCATAAAAAGGATTTGGCCTCAAAGGAAATAAATAAGAACCTTGTTCATGTTCTTTGTAAGGACATTATGCAAATGTATCTTAATTTGTGCAATAATTGTATGGAACATTTTACATGAAGGATAGATGATATAATGTTTCAGGACAATCACAATGCCTATGCTATTTGAACAAAATGGCACAAAATTATCCGTGAAATTGTGTATGACATCTCTTCTCTTCTACATTTCTCTCTTCTAATCTTGGGTCAAGAAATTTTTATAATTGACGTAAAACAAACAGAATGGAATGAAAGACATCACGCTATTATTTACTTTACATTACCCATGTGTTAGAGCTGTCATTTGGAACGAAATATAATGCACTGTAAAAGAGCATGTATGTTGGGGGAAAATATTAAATTCAGTTTCCTTCATAATGAGTTTTAGAAAGTGGCAGCAGAAAAAGGAAGACATAGCTGATAGACTCTCATGAATCCTAAACAACATAAAGATTATATCTGGGACAAAGGGGTAATTTGAGGGCCATCAGTGTAAAAGCGGTACATAAAGCCGTGGAATTCTATAAGCTATCACAGGTGATAATAGTAGATTCCAG
Organism: Phyllomedusa bahiana; assembly: GCA_025379985.1. Lineage (NCBI taxonomy): Eukaryota > Metazoa > Chordata > Amphibia > Anura > Hylidae > Phyllomedusa > Phyllomedusa bahiana. Next base: position 6,435 of record JAODAL010026093.1, read on the forward strand.
GGCAGGACCTTATGGGAAACCAAGAGAGAGAGGGCAAGGAGAGAAAGTGGTGAAATAATTTTTTATTGATGAGGTTTGGTTAGAGGGGCCAAGCTTGTGAGGTCAAGGGATAAGATACTTTGTCATAGGAGGCAATAGTCAACAGTGTCAAAAGCAAAGGACAGTTCTAGAAGTAGAAGCACAGAATAATGTTGACAGTTATTAGATTATTAGTGACTTTGCATATGCTAGTTTCAGTAACCAGTAGTGATGGCTTTAGAAGCCAGATTGCAGCAGGTTGAAAAGTTTGTTGATAGGTAGAATGACTGTTTAGGGTAGACATGTTGTTTGAGAAGTTTTGAGGTAAATAGGGTAGTAAAATAATGTACTAGCTAGACAATGAGGATAGCTTGAGGAATAGCTTCTTAACAATGGATGTGGTGATTGCATGTTTAAAAGAAGAAGAGAAGATGTCAATGATTAGTAATAGGTTGAGGAGATGGGTTATGGCTGGGATAAAACACAGTAGTAAGATTAGGGATGTGATGGGAACAGTTAGTAAGGTGCGATTTGGGGAGTAGTTTGGAAAGTTTTTATGAGTAATGTTGAAAGACTAGGTTAGGGGTAAAGATCACTGTGCAGCTGTATCAAGGGGTTGCAGGGACTGAAACTTTTTCTGATGTTGCTGATCTTGTGTTTGAAATAAGCAGCAAAGTCCTTGGGTGGGACGGAAGATATGACAGCGGGCATCTGGGAATAATGCTTATAGTGTTGAATAATTGTTTGAGTTATAAAATAGAAGATTTGAGACTGGCAAAAAAGTTTTGTGTAGTACAGGTAACTGTAGACTTGAAATTGATAAATGCTTGTTTGTATGTATTAAATTGTTCCTTGAAGCATGCAGTTTTTTCATCAGATCAGTGTGCCATAGTTCTATTGTGTTAAGAATGGTAAGTTAAGAGCAAAAGTAGTTGAAATATGGTGGAAGATTGTGTTCTATTTTTTTCGTTAAAACTGTGGTTGAAATCCAACCTCAGAAAATCTAAGTTGTGTAAACCTCAACTGAGGTCTACGGGAATGGTTTTATAGTCGGTTTTGTCGGTTTTTAAAATCCAAATCCATGTTATTTCCAACTGGAAATGCTTGTTGTGTAAACGGACCGTACTATAAAATATAACTTATTAATTGTTACCCAAGATCACTGACAAAATAATGATACTTTTTTACAAATATATTGAACATCATAATATCACAGGCAAAGGACTGCACATGTCAATAACAGATACATGAGTAGATGCATTTTCAGTTCTTTGGGTTTTCTGTCATTGGAATTACCTTATCTCCCATACATTTCATCCACTTTGGCCTTTTTCATCAATTATCCGGACTGCATTATTATACATCAATTTTTGGATATCTACATTTTTTTACTCTTTCAGTGATTAATTTTCTATATTTTGTGCATATTGTATGATATATGTATGATATATTAGAAACGAAGTACCACAAACAGTGCAATCACATTGACATACAATATGCACAAAATATAGGAAATGGATCCCAGAAATGTAAAAAATGCAGATATCCAAAAAGTGATGTATAATAATGCAATATGTATGTGTATATTGTGAGCATTGACGACTCTGGGATCACAGCCCATCAGGCATAAAGACAGAGGCAGTTGTAAGGTACAGATGAGTCCTTCCATATGTTTATTGTAGAAAATAAATGTGCAACAATAACAAGCACAAGGATAGGAATATATGAAAAACAAAACTCCTGCTCATCTGAGCACTTACAATTACAGGTGCAGTTCCCTCACTAACACCTTTGTAAATTGGAGTAGGTGTAGCAGACACTGGCCTCCTGCAGTGTAAAGCTCTCCAGCCAAATGACAAGACTAGAGTGGCAGCCACACCTAGTCAGCTGACCTGCTGACTTTAAATAGGCCAGGTAAATCCTGTCATGGAACATGGGGAGTAAGCACCCATGCAACTCTTTGCTTACTCCACATGAAAAGTTGTCCTGGAACAGCTGGAAGCCATGCTAGACACTACACTTAACGTGTGCCAATTGCCTGATGCCATTTACACCTATCTAATCGGCTTTTCACCAAGGTAAGGAACCTTGGTGACATGTTTCTGAGCGCCTCCAGGTATATGTCCAGAACCTGGCTGGGATATAGACACCGTTGCAGACCTTCCTGGCTGCTGCCTTACAATATTATATATATATTTTATATATATTTTTTATATATATATATATTATATGACACCATTGCAGACTTTCCCGGCTGCTGCATTACAATATATATATATATATATTTATACTGGGGTTAGGTTCTGTCTGGATATTTTTTTCACGGATCTCGTATAGTCTTCAGCTTTTGGCTCTTTAATTGATTTCATCTTTTTGCTGTTTTTGTCTCAAATAAAAATTTCTCTGCTATTTCTATTATTTATGGTTGTGTGTGTATCACTATATATGTATTTCTTTTTCTTGTTCGTATGTTTTGTGACACATTGGCAGCACCAGTTTTGTCTTCATTTTCTTTTGTGCTGACTGCTTCCTTTGGCTACGTTCACATGGTGTAATTGCGGGCCGTATTTCGCCCCGCAATTACGCCGTGTGTATGGGGGCGGGGGGCCGACAGCCCGCCGGCCCCATAGACATGCATTATTCTCGGCGCGTATACGGCGTGAATAATTGACATGTCACCTATCTCCCCACTCACCGTATTGTGCAAGCAGGGAGAGAAGACGTAATCCATAGTTCTCTATGAGAACTGTGGATTACCATAATGACTGGGACATATCTCGCCTCGAATTTTGCGCAGTACGGTGCGAAATATGGGGCGAGATATGTCCCATTTTAAGCCGTGTGAAAGTCTTTGTCTTCACAATCAGGGTATACACCATAGTCCAGTCGATCACTGTTCCAATGTCTCCGACTTCACTCAATAATGATGCTGTTCATGATGAAATGGAACATGCAAATCTGAATAAACGGTTAATGAAGAAGACAAGTAAGACAACTATTCCTAATCTTATCCTGTTAATACACTGTCAAAAAGTGGTTTAAACGTCCTGAAAATGATGGCCCCACTTATCGATGAAAATTCCTTGGATAAAACTATTTTGCCCTATAGGCCCAAGTAGGTCATGTCCTGAAGCATTTCCCTCTTGAAAATGCCTGTTGGGTTTATCAGGGGCTTTTTATGAATCGTATATAGGTCACAATTTCGCTTTAGGGGGCATCTGTTGTTGAAGTCACTTTGTACGTCGCCTGATGAATCTGATCAGCATTTTCGGGGGCGGGGGGAGATGATACATTATTTGCTACAATTATTAATTTCATCAATCTGTTAAAAATTAGAATCATTGACTTAAGACAATGGACTAGTGATTAACTAAACTATGGTATATAACCTGATTGTACCGTGAGTCTGAAAATGTATCTACTTTACATGTCTATTATTGACTTGTTTAAGGACAGCAGCATTAGATTGTGTATGCATTGTTTCATTAGCATTCAGACAAGGATAGACACATATCAATAAATAATAGCAAAGAGTGATCAAAACTGCTATGCTTGAGGATTGAGAAATGTCTTGTGCTACAGAAGAAAAAACAACATGTGAATAAGAAATCAGATCAGATAGTTGTCAGGATCGGCTTACCAAGAGGCAAACCAGAGATGTGGATCTGCTGAACCACCGCAAGTGATGGTATAAGCTACGCCAGGGAGCGGAGTCTAACTAGGTCCGGTTTTCACCAGAGCCCGCCACAAAGCGGAATGGACTTGCTGCGACGGATTGCTACCAGGTCGCTACCCCTGACGTGACTTGCTTGTGGTGGCGGCCGAGGTGTGGTGTGGTACAAAATCGTGAAGCAAGCTCATAGTCGGGGACAGGCAGGAAGTTCAGGACAGGCGGCAATGGTTCGTGGTCGAGGGACGGAGGCAAAAGGTACGGTACACAGTAAACAAACAAGATACATGGGAACGCTTCCTCTCAAGGCACAGGGCACTATCGATTTGGCAGGGAGCAAGGTAAAGGGCAGGACTTAAATAGGATCAGCGCCTGGTGAAACCAATCACCAGTGTGCTGTCCCTTTAAATTTGGATACAGTACCGCACACATGCTCTAAGGGGCGAGTGCGCGCCTGGCCGGGAACAGGAGCGCGGTGAGTAGATGGCAGAGCTGCGAGTGCGCCTGTAGCTGGTATGCCCGCGTCCCGACACGGGGGTCGTGGGGACACCCATTACAATAGTAGTGATGAGAGGCAGGGGTGTTGCTAGGGTCCTAAAACATCCAGGGCACAGGCCCTCTGTGTTACATTTTGGTCAATAGGGCTGGATTCACACAGCATTTTTCACACCATATCATGAATTGTGGCGTATATTTTTACGTAGACAAAAATGTATGTTCCTGTCACTAATTTTATGTGTATTCCACATAGATACGTGGGGTCCTCCCACTTTTCATAACTGGCCAAGGTAAAATTGGCAGCTGCAGGCTGATACTTTCAGAATGGGAAGGTCCATGGAAGTGGATCATTAAACAAGATAGTCCGGTTTGTTGGGTACTGGGGTAGTAGAGACAGGGGGTTAGTGTCAACTTTGGGGTGCCAAAAAACATAGCTGCCTGACTCCAAGTCATAGTGTTTGTATTTGAGAGGCCTCTATTATGAACACTGGAATAAAATGGTAGAAAGAAACAACTGGAAAAAAACATTTTATTTAAATGAACACTCTATGACACCAATTTTTTTGACCATTTTATTATGGTCTAATGTAGCCCAACAAATGTGATATTGTCAAAAAGTAAACACAGCCTTGCAAAAACACAGAAACACAGCACACACATATATGGGCTGGGAAAGTTATCTAGTATCCAGGAAAGCATGGTGACGCCCCATCCCTCACAGCAACCTAATTTCCTATAATAGGATAGCTGGGTGCCTTCTGTGAGAAATGGGGAGCTACACATCATTGCTATATAGGCCCCTATTAGGTAGGGAGGTATACAGACCCTGCAGTAGCAAGATGTATAGTGCCCCCCCTTTCAGTAGGTAAGTTGGTAGGTTTATATGGCCCACTAGTAGGTAGATACATGTGCAGGCCCCATCAGTAAGTAGGAAGGAATATAGCGGATGTCATGTCTTGTAGACTGAAAAGAAAAAGGACCTTTTGTTATCAGCACAGTTTAAAAGCTTGCGTCACTAAAACTAAGTTGTTACATTAGTGCCTATACCATGAGCAGCTTACACATCTGAACAGCAAAATCAATGCTAAACAGTAAATTAAGATTTTAAAACAAAATATGCTTCCATCCAGACAACGTCTCTATTTCATCAAGACAATGATAATACATATACTGCATCCATCATAACAGCATGACTGCAAAGAAGAAGAGTCCTTGTGCTGAACTGGCCATCTGCAGTTCAGAACTATCACTAACAGAAAACATGTGGCGCATTATGAATAGAGATGGGCGAATTTCTCAAAAATTCGATTCGGCGACTTCGCCGAATCTTCCGACAAAATTACTTCGGGACGAGTCGTGTTAAAAAACAGCTATTTCCAGGTTGCACAGAGCCTGTAGGGTGCTGTAGAACGTTGTGCCATGCTTAAATATACAGAGGGAGCTTGGTGTGGTCTTCATACAATGTTGTGTTTTAGTATGACACGCATATGACTGCCGCCGCTTAGAATCGTTTCACTATAAAATTCCCTGGGCACTTAAGAGGGCAAAACTGACCAAAAAACTGAAGCGGGAATGTAGCCTGATAAAGTCATGGCAGCGACAGCTGGAAAAAAACAAGCTGAGGGCTACGATCCTCCTAGGTCAAAGAAACACAGTAGTTGGTTACGGAGCCGCCACAGATCGAGGACGTAAGGAGACATCAAAAGGAGTCACCCTGCGATGGCCCCCAGCATCGGTGTCATCTAAACCCGGCCATGTGTTGACACACCACTAGGTCATCACTTTCTTCCAGATGACTTTGACAACCCCAGCCCAAAAGGGCGGTTGGTTTTTCAAAACACAACCCCCTTTTTGGCATGGCCCGGGGCAGGTGAGGGGCTCCACCTGTCCTCAACCCACCTCTGTTCCCCTTTGCTTCCCAACCCAGAGAACTACTATGTGCTGTGGCCTCTGCACCACTTACAGTGAGGACCCAAAAAATTTGAGGACAGTGGGCAGCAAAGAGGTGGGGAAGACATTCGCTGCTTGTTGCAGAAGCGGGCAAATAGTGATGAGGAGAGTTGCAATGGGGGGTTATGTTGGTTATGTTGCGAGCGGTCAGGCTTTGTACAGCAACACCGTTGAGGAGGACGGCGGTGACAGGCAAACACTAATCGATGTAGCCGATCGCACGTGGGAGCTGGGAGAAGCAGGCGAGGCTGGGACAAGTTTTTTTTGGTGCCCTAGTTAAACAAGGCATTTAAAATGCCCCCCAAACAGACAATTCAGTCCACTCCATGCCTCCTTGTGCCCCCTTTTCTCCCTGGGATGACGCCCTACCCTCGACTACCCATTGTCCCGACAATTGAAGCATTCCATTATCTCTACATTAAGTTTTCGGAGAGGGGAGTAGAAGAAGGAGGCTTTGAACGACAGACAATCTGGGATCTTGGAAAGTAGAGAGTTAAAGTTTGGGCGGAGATGTAAAGTTGGGTGTTCCTTTCGGCATACTGGTGGTTTTGAAAGCCATGTGATGCTATCAGCTGACCAGACCAAACAGTGTACAAGGGTTCATCATTATCATAGGGAGAAGAGAGAGCAGCTTGCGTTTTCATGCAGTGTCGCAGCCCGAAGTCGGTAGGTGCCGGGAGTCAGCGGGTTGGCAGCAGTGCGAGGTTGGACCCAAATGGCCACGATTTAGACCACCCACTTGCAGGTCCCAGAAAGTAGCGGCACAGGGGCTCACCGGGTCAGTGGCGGTAACAGTCAGTCAGTGCGTGGGCTTTGGTGGTAAAATCCCCCTACTCGGGGGGGTGTGGCCAGTTTTTTGCTAAACACCAGAGGAGGCGAAATGGCTATATGAAAAATTTCTGTGGCCGAAAGTAAAGCGTGACAAGGGACTAACGTTTGTACCCCCGGCCGCATAACATCATGCAGTGTCACCATACGTGTTTCAGATGTGGTGGTCCACCCTGTCCAACAGCTGTAGCACCCAGGGGCACGCCCCCATTTTCAGGCAGTCATGGTTTCACCACCTCTGCCGAAGACAACTCCCTGTTTATTACATCATCTATCGGTCCTGATACTCCTGCTCATGGTGCCAGCAGTCATTCACCGAGACGATTGGCAAGAGACAGCAGTATGTATCTAGCCATCTCTAAATGCAGAAGCTGACAGTGCTCCTGTCCAAGTTGGCGGTACTGCAGTCCCTCCCTTTTCAAGTGGTAGACTCTGCATCATTCAAAGACCTGGCCAGGAAACTTGGTATTCACTTCAGCCATTATAACGACACGGGTAGTGGCTCCTCTGGACCACCGCAAGCGGTGGTAGCGGCCACGCCAGGGAACGGGGTCTAAGTAGGTCCTGGTTCTCACCAGCGCCTGCCGCAAGGCAGTTTGGACTTTCTGCGGTGGGAATCCTACCAGGTCGCTACCCCTGGCGCGAATAGCTTTCGGTGGCAGCCGAGGCGCAGCGAGGTACTGAATCGTAAGACGAAACTCGTAGTCAAAGGTCAGGGCAGGCGGCGGAGATTCGAGGTCAGGTAACGTAGGAAAGGTCGGGTCACGGGCAGGCAGAAAGAACTGGGTGAACAGGGGAAAATTTCTGAACAGGAATAAATATATTAACGGGAAAAAATATTTGAACAGGGAGAAATTGATGAAAAGGGAAAAAATATATTAACAAGGGGGGGAAAATTATTGAAACAGGGGAAAATTGATGAACGGAAATAAATATATTAACAGGGGGAAAAAATTATTGAACAGGGGGAAAATTGATGAACGGGAAAAAATTAAATAAATTATTAAAGGGGGGAAATTATGAACTTTTGGGGGAAAAATTAAATTGAACGGGGGAATTTAAAAAATTAATTTTTAAGGGGGAAAAATTATTGAACGGGGGAAATTATTAAAAACGGGGGGAAAAAATTGATGAACAGGAACAGGGGGGGGCCCTCCCTTTTTCCACCCTTAAAAGGGGGGCCCCCCCCTTTTTCCCAAACCGAAAAAGGGGGAGGGCTCCCCCCTTTTTTCCCCCTTTAAAAAAGGGGGGGGGCCCCCCTTTTTCCCCCTTTTTTTAACAGGGGGGGGCCTCCCCTTTTTCCCCCTTTTAAACAGGGGGGGGGCCCCCCCCTTTTTGATAAAAAACCATTTTGCAGCTGTCTTTTGTTTTTTTTTTCTGTCCCTTTCCCGTTTTGTACTGAATTCCATAACAAGGGAAAAAGAATGAAAAATTAAGAACCTAAAAACTATTCCTGTTAAATTATGGGCTCCTTCGTTTTAAGTTCCATACACTGCATTTGAACAAACTGGTGTAATGAAAAAAACGGATTCAAAAAAACCATGTTTATACTTAAAGGTGTTTGATTTTTACTGCTGTCCCCCCTCAACGGTCTGGGGTTTTCAAGGGGTTACCGCTCGCCAAAAAAAACCCCCCATGGGCCCCTCTCCACATCAAAACTGCAAGAAACAGGGGCCCCCTTTCCCTTTGCTGCCAAGTAGCTGCTTACTGCCCTCCTCAAATTTTCATTTCCCCACTATTTAGTGGCGCTGAGCCCGACCACATAGTTGATCTCTGGGGTGAGGGGAAACCCGGGTGGGAACCCTGGCGGGGGTTTAGGACAGGTGGGGGCCCCCTGACCCCCCTTCCCGGGGTTTCCAACTAAGGGTTGTGTCTGAGTTCCCAACCTCTTGGGTGGGGTTGTCCCGATGTCAAAAAGGGGGGAAATGGGAAAACCTTTTCAAACCCAAAATTTGAAACCATGGGTTGCTGAAAACCCCCCCCCAAAAAACACGACCGTTGTTTACAGCGGAAGTTCTGGCCCCACCCATGACCTGTGCGACTTCCCCTTGCTGTGCTGTGAACCCGTGCCTTTTCCAGGAATGTTTCTGCCCCTGCCCCTCCGGTGAAGAGCCCGCCCCCTCTCTGTTTGACATACTGTTTGTTCTAAAATGTACAGACACTGTTTGATGAAGATATCTGTATATGAAAAATACACACCCTGTATTTGATCCAAATGAACCCATGTAACAAGCTGGGAAACCCTTGGATATAAATTGCGCTCCACAAATGACCAGGAAAAATTTACTTGTATGTGCCATTAAAAACACTGTGTATTTTACTGAATATAAAAAGTACAACAGGCTTAATTTAAACCCTTTTGGATATGAATTATGCTACAGAATTTCTTCTTTGGCGGTGAAAAAAAAAACGTTTTTTTTACTGAATACAACTGCAGAAAAATACTTAGTTAACCCTTGGATGTAAATTGCGCAAAAGAAATGTGCTGCCAACAATTACCATCTTTGTTGCTGTTAAAACGGCGTGTATTTTCCGGAACACAAAACAGAAAAACTGTAATTAACCTTCGGATATGAATTATGCTACAGGAAAAATTTTCCCTTCTTTGGCGGTGAAAAGGAAAGTTTATTTTACAAATACAACTGCAGAAAAATGCTTAGTTAACCCTTGGATGTAAATTGCGCAAAAGAAATGGTGCTTTGCCATCAATTCCAATCTTTGTAGCGTTTTTTAAAACGGCTGTTTTTTGGGAAACACAACAACAGAAAAACTCGAAATTAACCTTCGGTATGAAATTTGCACAGGCAAAATTTCTTCTTTGGCGGTGAAAAAAAGTTTTTTTTAGTGACCACAACAGCAGAACAAGTTTAAATTAAACCCCTTGGGGATGTAAATTGCGAAAAATAATTTAAAAGGGGTTTTTTGGATTGTAAAAAGTGTTTCTTTAACGAATACAACAGCAACAGGCTTAGATAACCCTTGGATATTCAATGTGCTCAAGAACTGAGCAGATGCATTAAAATGTATATGCAGCTGCATTGGACGCACACTGGACTTCAGTTCCAATATCCCACAAAATCAGAATTAGAACGTAAGAGAAGCAGTCTCTGAGACAAGCTGTGACACCCCCCAAAAATCGCTGTATAAAAGTGAGTTCTTTAGTATGAGATACCATTAGGAGCAGCGGCGGCAGCACCTTCCCTGATGAGCACAATGAGAGGAGTGTGAGCTGCCAGCGTCGCGCCCGGACTTATATAGTGCGGTGACGTTACAGAATCCCGCCGGTCTCTGATTGGCTTCATCTCTGCAAATGTCATGCAGGCTACGCCTTTCTTCCTCCCAGACTTCTTTGCCCCATGTAACGCCATTGCTCGCAGCCATTTTATCAATCAAAAACACGCTTCATTCCCGCGAATCACCAAAAACTTCGACTTTGTTCATAATCAAAGCTTTCCTGAAATTCTACACGAATTCCACTTCGTTAGAATCAATTCGCCTATTTCTAATTATGAATTAAAAATCCAGCAAAGACCCAGGACTGTTGAGCCAAATTCTACCTCAGACAAGAGTGGGACAATGTTCAAAAGGGGATAGAAAAGGGGATGCTACACAATGGCAGACACAGCACTTTTCCAACAATCAATCAATAAGAAGAAAATAAAAAAAAAATAACCAGAGCATAGCTCTTGAATGCACTGGAAAAGAAAGCAAAATGTTGTTTCCCAAATGTGCAGAAGTTTTTAAAGGGGACCTATGATTTCAGGTAACACTCATTCATGCAGTATTTGGTGAATCTTTAGCTGTAATTTATTTGCTTGAGGTTTTAATTTATAACTACTACATGTTTTCCATAACAGCAGCACTAGTGATCTTCTGTAAGGGAGACCAGACATAGCAAACATATGCTGTACTTGCTTTTTGACATGACAGATGTGACATTTGGGACATTGTAAGCTATTGTCTGTCAGTCAACTACTTTTAGCCAATTGTTTTTGCCAGGAGTGTTTATTTAGCTACAAGCAGATGACTGACAACTTACAATGTATTTTCCAGTATGTATAGATATATATATTAATAGTTAATATTTTCGGTAAAAGAGAATATATATTTATTTATTGTCATTCTTGAATTTTTGAAGCAAAGAACTGTTTAAATTATCATTTGCTATGAGAATTTTGGAAATACCAATCCTGTAAAGATGTCATTCAATATAAATTTTCCAGTCAGCATTTAATTTTATTTATCTTCAAAAGAAGCAATTTTCAGTTTCAGGAAAGCATTTTCAAAACTTTAAATTTACAGCTTTACATCATCACTATTAATATACTTAGCTTGAAGGCAAATATTGGCTATACGTGAGAGTGCAAATAAGAGAAATCCACTAGAAGTATATGAAATATATACACATTATGATAAATAACCATATGTTAATTCAATTTCTCTATACATTTATCTTTCTATATACTGTTTATACAGTCAATAGAAAACAGTACACATATTGGTTTTACATATTAGGGCATAATAAAAAAAATATCTGGTCCTTTTTAAATTTTACAATTACAACCTCAGATAAACAACCATACATGACAAATTCCACCATGTCATCAATTTTAAATAATAAAATCTAGGCTAAAACGCAAAAGCTATGTGTGAAAAAATGAAGTGCACTCTTTCTGCTTCCATAGTAATAAAGAAGGTAAGTAGTAGCCAGGTTCTGCTAGCTAGATGCTTTTATTTAATTGATCATCTGCAAGTGTGACCACCTGTATAAAAAGCAGAAGTTTTAGCAGCTTGCTAGCATTCAGGCGTTTGTTAGTACAATGCCAAAGAGGAAAGACCTCACCAATTATCTTACATAATCAATTGTTCTTGCCCTTTAATCTGGGAAGGTTGATGTGTAAGACCTGTTTTGCAGCCACAAGACCTGGGCACCTGCAGCCTTTGAGTTGACCATGTACTCTCCTGTATATCAAAGTATTCTAAAAGCAAATGGGAAACCATCTATCCGACACCTAAATATTGCCCAAAACTTGGGCATACCACAGGACAATGATTCCTAGCAAACTATTAAAACTACAACAGAGTGGCTAAAATGGAAAAAAAAACACAAAAAACAAGGTGTTGCAATTACTGGCTAAAAGTACAGAACTCAACTCCAGTCCAGAACTGAAATATTGTGGTGAGACCTTAAGGGTATGTTCACATGGCATAATTTTGCCACACATTTCGCCGCGTATTTGCGCTTAATATGCAGCGAGATGCGTGACGCAACTACGGAAATCCATAGCTCTCATAGAGAACTATAGATTACACCTCGTCTCCCTGCGCATACAGTACGATCGTATTGTATGCGCAGGGAGATAAGTGATATGTCAATTATTCACGGTGATTGTGCGCTGCGAGTAATGCTTCCGGCCCCCCTGTGCTTCGGGAGTGCGCGCTGATCCGCGCAACTCCCAAAACACCTGCCGTATTGCGTCGCGTACTGTACGCGCCGCAAGTATGCCATCTGAACATGCCCTAAGAGAGTTGTGTAGAAGTGAATGACCACCAGCCTCAGTGAATGAAAGCAACATAGAAATGAAGATTGGGTCAAAACCCTCCAGAATGATTTTAGAGGCTAATGTAGCCATACAAAAAATTATTACTTCAAGTTATTGATGCTTGAGGTAGCTCTACGAACCGTGGACTCATGGGGTGTACTTAGTTTTTTACACAAACTTTTTCATTTTGGCTTCATATTTTAAAATAAATAATGACATAGTTGAATCTGTTGTGTATTCTTGTTAGTCTGAATGCACATAATTTTAAGACCAAAGGACCAGTTTATGTTTACTATGTTCAGTATGTTTTAGAGTGTGAGAGTGTGTGGGAAACTAGAGCACAGGTAGGAAACCCATGCAAAAACAGGGAGAACATACAAACTCCTTTATGTTGTTTTGCCTGTTCCTCTGTTTGGTCCTTTGCTGCCCACTAGTGTGCACACATTATGGTCCATGCAGATTTAAAGGCCCAGTGCATATGCTACTTTCCAATGTCTACACTTCTTTATATACCCTGACATTCTGCTGTGACCCCCTCTTGCAAGAACATTGCCTGCCCTGATCCTTTGCTTCCCGTGCTTCTCCCTTTGGTAATTCGTTTGGATGTCACCTGTTGCCATGGAAGACTATGTTAAAAGTAATGACCTGGGAGTCCTCTGCAGGTAAGACCATATTTCTGCATGGGGGTAAATGGGTGATAACCAGGGGGCTCCTCAGATTACTCTCCTTGGCATAGCCTTACCTCAAATCCCACATGTGGCCCAGGGTATCCACCTTCTGCCACAAATGAGCCATGATAATAAGAATGATTATCTTCTGACACTGGTATCTGTGAGAAGTTGGGATACAACAGGTAGCAAGTGAACAGTCAGTTGTCAATGTTGATGTGTTGGAAGCCAGAAATGGTCAAGTGTAAGGATCTGAACAACATAAGAGTCCAAGGCTTATTAATGTGCATGGGAAGCAAGGCTAGCATGTGTGGTCCAACCCCACAGAAAATATACAATAGAACAAATTGCTATAGACTGGTCCAATGTCCATGCTGACATCAGAAATGGGCCATGGATAAAGGTAACCTAGTTTAATGAAATACATTTTTTTACATTACAGGGATGGCCAAGTCTATGTGTTCTGTCCTCCCTATGTCTGTGGAACATAAGTTGACAGGCAGCTAAACTCTATCCCAACAAGCATTGACAATGGAGCAATGTCCGCACTTCAACTTTATTGAAAGGAATAGTGTAAAACTGAGGAACAGAAAGAAAATACACTTACTATAATATAACAGCATGCAAACACGAAATCTTACACAAAGCAATGCAGGAATGAACATGTGCATGAAATACATTTACATACAGCATAAAATGAGGAGTGTACAGACATACACATAGAAGGTGCTGTCTGCAACAAACATTGGTCTAACTATAAACTGTAAAGTAACAGCTAAAGGCATATAACTTAACAGTATACATTACTGTATAATCTGCAACCCTAGATAGCTATTTTAACATACCAGCGATGCTACTATAGACTTGGATATGAAAGGATGGTTCTACATGTTTCTATCTACATTTAGAGAAAATGACTGCTGATGAAGTTGACTCTATGATGTCAGTAGGTCAGGTGTTGTGGTTATGGCAGCTTTAATGGGACATACCTAATTGTGTATGTTAGCTCACAGGGTGCACAAACAGCCACTAGGTGGAGCTGTTGCAACTGAAACACAGAAATACATTACACAAAAATAAAAAATATTGCTGGAAGGCATGACACTATGGGTCTCATGTATGAAAACTGTCTAGGTGTAAGACTTTCAATTTTGCCTCAAAATAGCAAAATAGCAACCAATCAGATTTCTGCTTTCATTTTATATAGTGCTCTGAAAAATGAAAAGGGAGCTCTGATTGGTTGCTATGGACAACAAAGAAAGTCTTACACCTAGACAGTTTTCATACATGAGGCCCTATGTGTTCATTTAGTATCAGCAGTAGGACATGCTAGAGGAAGGTGAAAGGCAGTAGATGTAGTTTGATATTTTGGGTAATGTTCTGTTGGACAACCTTTGTTCTTGTCATTCTTGTTTATGTTAATTGTAATGCACCTTGTCACACTGCAAACAAGATATCCATCTAACTAATTATGTATGGTATATGCTCAATAAAGAAGTCAGATTCCTAGAGGTCACATCTCACAACTTAGAGGACTCTAAAAATCTTCTACTAACATCTTGGTGCTAGAAACTGTAGGACACTCCACTTTTGAAGGTGGAATTCAAATAAATGAATATTTCACAGATTAGATTTCAGAGTGTAATGTGTGACCTTTAAGGCTAGATATTCCTAGTAAATATGGGGTTAGATGCCCCGCTGTTACCTTCTGGACCATTTGGAGGTACGTGCAGTTATTACAAATTCATTTAAGCAAGGTGAAACTGTATATAAATGTTAACACAGCAGACAGGCACGGCAGTCTTAATTTCAGATTTGTACTGCAAAATGTGCATAAACGTATCTGTCCTTAGAGTTATCAGTTTCGTTTGGTAGCAAAATCCTGACTGCACACTTTCTCTAGGAACTGGATTTTTTATGGTCTTCTAAATCCCTAATGTGCTGTGCCTAAGTAAACAAATAGCCCTGAATATGATATTCCATTTTTTTTAGCATTTTATTGCATACACAAATACCTTGATTTTCTAGTCTGATGGTTTGCAGAAAAATTAACATCAATTTCCTTCTGAGTTAAATTAACATTTTAATTAAAATCGTGCAAAACAACAGGTAAACATTCTTAAAAAGGATATCCAATCAATGTATTTATGTATTGCATATCAGAAAATCCTATCCGATATCTGTAAAGTTTGTGACTTGCATCACTAGTGATTTCCAGCAACAATGACGGCCCTCAGGTTAAGCTGAAACTTCTTAAAGAGAACCTGTTAGGTGGTTTATGCTGAAAGCAGGATGTGATAGAGGGAGAGAAGCTGAGCTCTGGGATATATAAGAGCAGGATGTGATAGAGGGAGAGAAGCTGAGCTCTGGTATATATAAGAGCAGGATGTGATAGAGGGAGAGAAGCTGAGCTCTGGGATATATAAGAGCAGGATGTGATAAAGGGAGAGAAGCTGAGCTCTTTTGATATAAAGGCAGGTGTGTTAGGGGGAGAGAAGTGGTCTGGGATAAAATAAAAACGGATGTGTAGGGGGAGGGGAGCTGAGCTCTGTAATAAAAGGGCCCAGGATGTGATAGGGGAGAAAGGACTCGTTTTTGATTTATAAGAGAAAGGATTGATAGAGGGAGAGAAATGAGCTCTGGGAAATATAAGGCAGGATTGATAAAGGGAGAAAAAGCGGGAGTTTGGGTATTTTAAAAGGGAATAGGTTTGTGATAGAGGGAGGAAGCTAAGCTCGGGGGTTATAAACCCAGGTTGTGATAGAGGGAGAAACTGAGCTCTGGGATTATAAGAGCAGGATTAAATAGGGGAGGGGGAAGCTGAGCTCTGGATATCAAAAGAACAGGTTGTGATAGAGGAGGGGAAGTGGGGCTCTGGGAAAATATAAGAGCAGGTTTGATAGAGGGGAGAAGCTAGCCTGTGATATAAAGCCGGGTTGTGATAGGGGGAGAAAAAACTGACCCTTCGGGGAATATAAAAAGAGCAGGTTTAAAAAAGGGGGGGAGAGCTGAGTTTGGGTATTTTAAAAGGGAAAGGATGTGATAGGGGGAAAAAAGCATGAGCTCTGGGTTAATAAAAAGCAGGATGTGTTTAGGGGAAGAAGTTTAAACTCTGTGATAATAAAGAGGTGTGATAGAGGGGGAAAAGCTGAGCTTGTAAAATTTTATAAGAGCAGGTTTTGGGGATAGAGGAGAGAAGCTGAGCCGGGAAATTTATAAGACAGGAGTAAATAAGGGGGGAAAAAGCTGAGCTCTGTAATTTTATGGGGGGCAGGATGGGGGAAAAGGGGGAAAAGAGAACCCGACCCCCTTTTGATATAAAAGGAGCAGGATGTGATAGGGGAGAGAACTAAAGCTCTGGGATATATAAGGCGGGAAAATTGATAAAAGGGAAAGGGGAAGCTGGCTCTGGTATTTTAAGGAAAGGATTTTATAGGGGAGAGAAGCTAAGTCTGGGATTAAAAAGAGCAGGATGTGATGGGGGGAGAAAAGCTGAGCTCTGTGATATATAAGAGCAGGATGTGATAGAGGGAGAAAAGCTGGGGGCTCTTTTTAAATATATAAGAGCGGGAAATTGTAGAGGAGAAAGCTGAGCTCTGGGATATAAAAGAGCGGATTTTGATAGGGGAGGGGAAGCTGAGCTCTGTGAAAATTAAGAGCAGGATGTGATAGGGGAAGAGAAGCTAGCCCTGTGATATATAAAAACGGATTTGATGGGGGAGGGGAAGTGAGCTCTGTTTTTTAAAGAGCAGGATGTGATAGAGGAGCAAGCTGAATCTGTGAATTTAAGGCAGGATTTTGTAGGGGGAGAAGCGAGCTCTGGATTTTATAAGAAGGATGGATAGAGGGAAGAAGCTGAGCTCTGTGATATATAAGAGCGGATGGATAGGGGGAGGGAAGCTGGGCTCTTGATATTAAGAGAAAAGGATTTGATAGAGGAGAGAAGCTGAAGCCCTGGGATATAAAAGGCAGGTGTGATAGAGGAAAAAAAAAGCTGAGCTCCTGTGATTTTAAGGAGGATGTGTTAGGGAGAGAAGTGAGCTCTGTGATATGTATTTTTAAATATCATTTGAGCGGGGGATTTTCTGGCAAATAGTAGTAAAAAACATATAAAGTAAAAAATAAAAAGTATGCTGACCCCTCCCCCACATACAATGGGGGGCCCATTTTGGATATTACACTCTGATTCAAGGCAAGTTTTCTATTGCTGTATTTTGGTGGGGTAAGCAGGACTCCTATTGTCACTTAAGGAGTCTGTCCAAAATTTTCCCTCTGCTTTTTTTTTTAAAAAACCCGGCCCCAAAATTTCATATGACCCTACTTTATCACAGATCTAAATTTTCCCCCCTCCTTTCTTTCCCTGCTTTTAGATAGGGTAACAAAAACCACTTAAAGGGTTTTCCCTTTAAAAAAATGACCCCCTCAATTCTTTTTTTATGTACACTACATGTTTTGGGCATAGAAAAGTTAGGGAGCCTGAAAAAAAACCCCATTTTTAATCTTTCCCATATAAATCCATTTCTCCCCTTTTCTTATAAAAAATTTCCCCCCCAAATCACGGGAAAACCCAAAAGGTTTTGTTTTAAATTTTTTTTTAAAACATACTTTATTTGTGTTGACATGAGGGGTGTTGGCTTGTTCACCCCAAGGGTTTTTGTAAATCCTTTTATGGATCCTTTTTTGGGATCCCAAAAGGGAAATCAACAATTTCAGTTTTGGATTAACATTGAGTTCAATGGAAAAAAGCCCCCATCGCCGTTTCACGGGGGGAATGGCGTGCCTTTTGGGGCTCTCCTGCATGGGGTTTTTTCCCCCGTTTTTTAAGAATTGACATTCAATTCTTTTTGCGTTTACGCAAGGGGAAAGCCCTTGGGAATAATGGAGTGGCTTTTGGGGACCGGGGCCAAAAGCGCTCCCACTCCGGGTACGTTTTCAGCCGCGCTTTGCATCCTAAAAGGGCGGTCGAAATGCGGCATTGGGGGGGGCCGGGGGGGGGCTGGATGGGGATCGGAGGTGAGCGGCGGCGTCCTCCTGCTGGGGGGTTCCCCGGGGGGGGCCCCCCGCGGGGGGGCCCCCCGGGGGGGGGGGGGGGGGGGGGGGAGAGGGGGGGGGGGAGGGGGGGGGGTTTTGGGGGGGGGGCCGGGGGTGGTAAATTTGGGAAAGGGGGGGGGGTTAAATTTGGGGGGGGGGGAAGGGGGTTTTTTTTTTTGGGGGGTTTTTTTTTTTTTTAAAAAACCCCCCCCCCCAAAAAAACAGGGGCCCTTTTTTAAATCCAAAAAGGGAAACCTTTTTTTTCCCCCCCCCCTTTTTTCCCCCCCCCCTTTAAAAAACCCCAAAATTTTTTTTCCCCCCCCCAAAAAAATTTAAAAAAAAAAAAAAAAACAAAAATTTTTTCCCAAAAAAAAACAACCCCCCACCCCCCCCCAAACAAAAAAAAAACCCCCCCCCCCCCCAAAAAAAAAAAAAAAAAAAAAAAAAAAAAAAAAAAAAAAAAAAAAAAAAAAAACCCCCCCAAAAAAAACCAAAAAAAAAAACCCCCCCCAAAAACCAAAAAAAAAAAAAACAAACCCCAAAAAAAAAAAAAAAACAAAAAAAAAAAAAAAACCCAAAAAAAAAAACAAACCCACCCGGACCCCCCCCCGCCCCCGCCCCCCCCCCAAAAAAAAAACCCCCCCAAAAAAAAAAAAACCCCTTTTTTAAATTTTTTTTTTTAAAAAAAATTTTTTTTTTTTTTCCCCCCAAAAACCCCCAACCCCCCCCCCCCCCCTCTTTTTTTTTTTTTAAAAAAAGGGGGGGGGGAAAAAATTAAAAAAGGGAAAAAATTTTTTTAAAAAAATTTTTAAAAAAAATTTTTTTTTTTGGGGGTTAAAAGGGGGGAAAAAAAAAAAAAAAAAAATTTCCAAATTTTAAAAAAAAAAGTTTAAAATTAAAATCCCAAAAAAATTTTAAAAAAAAAAAAAAAGGGTTTTTTTGAAAACCCCCCGGGTTTTTGGGAAAAAAATTTTTAAAAAAAATTTTTTAAAGGTTTTTTTTTTCCCCCCCCGGGGGGGGGGGTTTATTCCCCCCCCCAAAAGGGGGGGAATTTTCCCCTAAAAAAAGGTTTTGGGGGGGGTTTTTAAAAAAAAAAAAGGGGGGAAAAAAAAAAAAAATTTTTTTTTTTAAAAAAAATTTAAAAAAATTTTAAAAAACCCAAAAAAAAAAAAGGTTTGGGGGCCTTAAAGGGGAAAAGGGGGAAAAGTTGGGCGGGTTTTTTTAAAAAAAATTTTTTTTTTTTTTTTTAAAAATTTTTTTAATTTAAAATTTTAAAAAAATTTTTTTTGGGGGTTGGGGGGGGGGGAAAAAAGGGGGGGGTTTTTTTTTTTTGGGGGTTTTTTTTCCCCTTTAAAAAATTTTTTTGGGGGTTTTTTGGAAAAACCAAAATTTTGGGGGGGCCCTTTTTTTTTTTGGGTTTGGGGAAAAAAAAATTTTTTTTTTTTAAAAAAAATTTTTTTTGGGGAAATTTTGGTTTTTTTTTCGGGGAAAATTTTTTTTAAAAAACCCCGGGGGGGGGGAAACCCCAAAATTTTTTTTTTTTGGGGGGGGGGAAAAAAAATTTTTTGGGGGGGAAAAAAAAAAAATTTTTTTTAAAAAAGTTTTTTTGGGTTTTTGGAAAAAATTTTTTTTTGGGGGGGGAAATAATTTTTTTTCCCCCGGTTTTTTAAAAAAGGGCCGCTGAATTTTTTTAAAAAAAATTTTGGGGGAAAAAAGGTTTTTTTTTTCGGCAAAACTGAGTTTAGGCGAGATGCTAGAATCTTGCATTAAGTTTGATGTCATGTTTAGTAATGGAATAGGTCTATAATTAATACATCCATCAGGTGTTGAGCTTATGACCTGGTTTAGGGATTGTGGTTATGATGGCATGTAGGAGTTCTTTTGGAGGCCTTGAGGTTTGTGCAATATTGTTAAAAAGATCCGTTAGGTATGGGGAGAGAGTATCTGAAAAGAGACGGGAGTACTCGTTTGTTAGTCCATCAGGACCAGGTGACTTGTTAAGTTTGCTGGATCTAATAGCCAATTGAACCTCAGATATTGTAAAGGGTGAGCTCAATTTGGTCAATTGTGACACACCAAGCTCAGGGAGCGCTACAGAGGAGAGGAAGTGTTTAATTTCATCGTCTGAGGAAACGCGGAAATTGCCGTCAGACTCTAGGTTATACAATTTGGCATAAAATCCAGCAAACTGGTTTGCAATTTCAGAGGGATTTATAATTTTAGTTCCAGAGGCAGAAGTCAAGTGGGGGATTCTAGTTCGAGCATGTTGAACTTTTATTCTCCTAGCTAATAATTTTGAGGGTCTGTCTCCATGTACATAAAATTGCCACTTTAATTTAGAGAGATTTTTCTCGTATTTATGAAGATAGAGCATACGTAGATCATTTTGCAGTTTGGCAAGTATTTTTTTATTTTCTGCCAATGGATTTGATTTAAAAGTGGAATCAGCTGATTGTATGTTCTTTAATAAATTATTTAGGGTGGATTGGTATTGTTTTTTACGTTTACTCGCCAGCTGGATAAAGATCCCACAAATGAAGGCTTTGTGGGCACACCACAATGTCTTTGGGGATGAGACAGAGTTTGTGTTAGTGGAAAAATAATCAGACAGGTTTGCTTGTAGAAGTTTAGCATTTTCGTGCGATTTAAGTAAAAATTATGTAGTCTCCATACCTGTGGTCGAGAGAAGGCCAGGGAGGACTCAAAGGATATGTCAACGGGAGCGTGGCCTGACCATGTAATGAGGCCAATGTTGGTAGAAATTGCCTGCTAAAGGACGATTTTATCTATTAAAAATTGATCAATTCAGGAATGGGCAGATCGAGGATGAGAAAAAAAAGTGTAATCTTTTTCAGTAGTGTGTCTGTATCGCTCAGAGAGGAGGCTCTGCAGGTCATCAGTTGAGCTTTCCCTCGGTCTAGATCTGTCTATTTCATTGTTGACTATGGTGTTGAAATCGCCGAAGACCACAAGACCACCCTTCCTGACCTCCTTCGCCCCAGCACCATTTTCCTAATAAAAGGAATCTGCTTACTATTTGGAGCGTACAGGGTTAAAAGGGTGTAAGGTTTTGAATTTATGTCACATACAGGATGAAAAAGCGGCCAGAGGGATCTATAACTGAATGTTTGAGTTGAAAGGCCACCGAATTTCTAATCAGGATAGCGACACCAGCCCTCTTTTTTGTGGCATGAGATTGAAATATATGGGTAAACTGCCTGTTGTGTAGTCGGTGTGCGTCGGAGGGCAATAGATGGGTCTCTTGGAGACAAACTATATCTGAGCCTGATTTAATGGCGTCCTTCCACATAAGGGAGCGTTTAAAAGGGGAATTTAACCCTTTCACATTGTATGTACGGATTTTTATTGTCATAATGATGATGTAGAAAAATTAGGTGGGCGGTAGTGAGCAAAATTACCCCTAAAGAAAATTGGTACAGAGCAGTACATGGTATAAGAAACTAAATACAGGTCCGCTGCTATTGGAATGTAGAGTGCAATCAAAAACAGAAACAGAAGTAGAAACAGTAACTGTAAGAAACTATCCCTTAGGAGAAGGAAGAAATTCGGGACAATCCAACTTGAACAAGCGGAGAAAAAGAACGTATTAAAGAAAGACATCGAAGTCATTTAAATGACGGATCTCCCAGGGAACCTGGAGGTGCCCAGAAAAAAGGTTACTGAGAGTTAGAGGGGAACCTTCAAAGTGCTGAACATGATCGCAGCCTAGAAGCTTTGTCGGACCATAATGGAGTGACCATTTCTGGGCGTGGGTGTCTCTTCTGAACCGGGTTTACGTCTGAGTCGGCCAGGAGATTCCAGTGAGTAGAATTAGCTTCCTCTGGAGTAGAGCAGACCACCTGAGAACCCTTCGGTTTTTGATCAGCTTTTACTGGGGGCCTCATTGTATGGTATTTCTCTTTTTACGGAGGATCTTCGTGTAGGATGAAATCTTTCTACGCATATAGTAGCAGCCCACAGATCCCCGGGAAAAAAGAGTGGGTTTTTGGAAACCCGTCCGGTAGGGATCTGCACGGCGTAGAGCTCTCAAAAAATCTCCTTTAATATGGTTTAAAAAAGTGTTAAAAACTATGGGTCCCCCGGGGACTTGCTGCGGGAGGTTCCGCGGTTTTGGGATGCAATGATTTATCAAAGGGTTTAATTCTTGAGAGCTGCGTTGGGGAAAGGACCGTGCCTCAAATCATTAAAAACGATGAAGTTTGGGTTTGGGGATATGATTCCGGTATGCCCCTAAATTGTACATTATTTGTCTTTACCCATCTTATGACCCATCTCTTCCCCCTGGCGTGTTAGTGTGATAAGCGATTTGAGATTAGCGAAATCAGCCATTTTATTCTTGTGCTCAGTCCTGGATGCAATAGACTGAATGTCCTGTTTAAGGTCGAAGATCATTTGTTTGATATCAGCTTGGAGGCAAACAGACGCTGCATTGAGGCCGCTGTTAGAGGTTGGGATTCGAGGTCATCTTGATTTTCAACAGATTCTGCTCTGGAAGAAGTGGATGGCTGAGCAGATTGGAATTGTAGGCCTCGCTTAGTGGTCAGCTGTTTCTGGGTGTTGGAAGAGAAGAAGTCTGGAAGTTTGGCGGGTTGCGCTTTTGGATTTTTCTTTGACGTGCCCACCATTTCCTTTTTCTTAGAGAGAAGGGTAAGTTGGATGAGGCTGCAGACTTTGGGACAATGGACCTGAGGTGATAACGGTGTTGCAGTGGGTCAAGAAGTAGCGCAGGGTAGTCCCAAAGGCACTTGACAGAGAGGGTGGTGGCCAGAAGAGGCCTGATTTAAGAAGGGGTCACAGTCTGTAAGGAGCCAGTTGTATAATAACGTAACTGAGCACTGCCTGTATGTGTCCAGCTGTAGGGTTGCTGATCTTGGCGCTTATAATTTGCGCGGTACAGCCGCGGTGGTGGTTGGCTCGCAAAGTAAGGGGTAACTGCAGGGATAAACAATGAGTGTCCCTCCAGGGCTTCTCAGCAGTGAGATGTTAGTGACCTTTGCTTAACAGAAATGGAGGTGCAGCAGTTTTTCTGACTGAAATTTTCTCCCCCCCTCCACTCTGCAGGCAACTGACACAGTCCTAGGCTGCTTAGCAACAAGGGGTGTTATCCCCTGTTTGTTTCAAGCACGCGTGGCCGCGCCGGAGACTATGCGGCTGCGCAGTTATTCCGGTGCTTCCTGGGCCGGTGATCGGGCTGATTATCGCCGCAGTCATGGAACGCAATGACTATGCGGCACGAGAAAGCTGTGTGCCACTCCGCGGCCCGGGAGGGAAGCTGGCAGAGCGGCCGTGAGATGGCGGCGGTTCCCGCCGTTGGTGCAGGAGCCGGAGGGATTTAAGGCCCCCGCACGCTTTTAACAGGCGGGGCAATCAGCAGCTGAGCCTCACCAATCTGCAGCTGTTAGTGCAGGTGCGAGGAAGGTCCGTAGATGAAGCCGGTTTGACTGCTGGTTAGGGTCTATTTGGGTCGGTTTGTGGATTCTCACCAGGAGGTTCCGACACACGTTCTGCTACATCTCCAGCTCAGGCCACGCCCCTGACTTAGATTAAATTTATGTTTCAAAAACTCCCCCAAAACACTGAATGAAAATGGTCCATTTGAAAGCATGATATAAAAGGCCTGACTAATAAAAAACAAGCGTAAAACATGAAGTTAATTCATCCCAACAATCCTCAAGTTTACTTATAGAAAGGGAAAAACATTGAATACATGGAACAAAGTATATCCATAGCAGCTGGTATGAGTCTTAAGTTTGAGAGGGCCACAAAATGGTGTACTCTTTTGTATGGAAATGATGGATTTAGGTCATCTAGCATTATGTTGGTTCTGGAGTACTGTTGAGCGATTACGTTGGCTATCGACATCGATCGATAGTCGATAGTCGGCCACCATCGATAAGGTTTTCGATAGTCGATCATCTCCGATGACCATTAAAGAATATTGGGAGTGCAAACAAAAACACCTTATTCTTACACCCCAAACAGGGCTGGAGAAGTGCTGGAATTACAGCCACAACAGTCCAAATGGATACCTGCTACATCTAGCACAAACACTTAGGCTATAAAAAGCCACACGAAAAAAAAAGTCCACACACCATTACTATCCCTTTTCTTGTTACCCCCACAGGCATTACCCTTAAAACTGCATCACCCACACAAATTAAAAGTGCCAGCAAGGCAGTATTGAAAATGAGCCATATTTTAACTTGAATGGCATTTGAATATCCTGTCCTGGAATCAGCATGCCCAAAACTGCTTGGACCCCCACATTAAAAAGTGGCGGAAAAAAGGAGTCTTTCAACCACCATTTAGTTGAAACTGGGACATTGATATACCTGTTCCTGGGGCAACAGATAAGCCCAAAACCTGCATAACACCAGATTAAAAAGTGCCGGAAAGGCGAGTCTTTCAACCACCATTTCTTTAGTTTCTCTGGTACATTGAACTATACCTGTAATGGCAACAGCATGAGCCGCCAAACCTGCATGATCCCCAAAATTTTAAAAAAAGTGCTGGAAATAAGGTGGGGGTTTTCTTTTTTTCAAACACCACCATTTTAGTTGAACTGGACATTGGACTATAACTGTCATGGGCCACAGCATGAGCCCCAATCCTGCATGACACCACCCACATTTAAAAGTGCCGGAAATAGGCGTCTTTCAACCACAATTTTAGTTTATGGATACAATGACTCTACCTGTCACTGGGCACAGGCATGAGCCCCAAACTGCTTGACCCCTCATTTAAAAAGTGCCGGAAAAATGGAGTCTTTCAAAGATCCACACATTTTAGTTTCACTGGACATGACTATACCTGTCCGGGGGCCCCAGACAGGCATGAGCCCCAAAAACCTGCATGACCCCAACATTTAAAAAGTGCGGAAAAAGAGTCTTTTCAACACCATTTTAGTTTTCACTGGACATTGACTATACCTGTCCTGGGCACAGCATGAGCCCCTTACACTGTAATGACCACCAGATTTAAAAAGTGCCGAAAAGGGTCTTTTCAACCACCATTTTAGTTTCAACTGGGATATTGACTATTACCTGTCCTGGGCCACAGCAAGAGCCCCAAACCTGCTACCCCCAGATTTAACAAAGTGCCGGAAAAAAGGAGTCTTTCAACCACCATTTTAGTTTCACTGGACATTGACTATACTGTCCAGGCAACAGCATGAGCCCCAAACCGTGCATGACCCCAATTTAAAAAGTCCGGAAAAAGGTGGTCTTTCAACCACCTTTTTAGTTTTCACTAGACATTGGACTATACCTGTCCTGGCCACCAGCATGCCCCTGGGCGGAGTTACAGTGGAGTGCGGTGGAGAGGCCAGGCTGGCGTCCATCATCTATTAACACGCAGGTTAAAATTGCCCTGATGACGCAGCAACGAAAACACTGTCGTGCTGAAGCAGATGCGGAAGCGGAAGTGTGAGTAACTCCAGCCTTCCTCAGTACACAGTCACATAACTCGGGTAGCGCTTGCCACCTCCGTTAATGGAGTGTAGGACCAAATTGACGCTTCACTTGGAAAATATGGTGGTTAACGCTCTGTTACACGGTTGACCTTTATATTGGCATTCTTTTTCTCATTTTACGCAACGTGTGGAGGAAATGGTTCTCTGTCTTTGTTCTCTGTTTCCGTGGCTCCATACTGCAGTCCTCTGAATAACCTACCATCTGGTCAAAGTTCTTCATGTACCTCCCTTGTACAATTCAGAGAAATTTTTTTTAATAGCTATTTGTTACATTGCAAGTTTTTAGTACTTTAATCTAAAAAACACATTTTTTAAAAAATCGGATGGAATCCAACCATGTCTTTGTTCTCTTTTTTAATTGTATTAAAGGGTTGTCTCATTAAAGGGATTGATGCTATGTTAAAGATCTTGAAAAAACATGTCCTTTTGCAAATAATGTGTCCATTAAAAGTGTCCTATCTATTAATGTGTCTGACAGCACCAACACCCGTGAGCCACTCATGACCATTGTGAAGAACAAATGTCTGTTAGGACACAAACATTTTTTAGAATAGGACCTGTAGTATAGTGGCATGTCACAGCAAATGCCCCAAATATTCAAAAAATGACCCCATGAGCCACTTTTGACAATTGATGAAGGAACAAAAAATGTCGATTAGAAACACATTTTTTTAGAATAGGACCTGTAGTATTGCCTGCATTTCAAAGCAGCATGACCCAAATATTATAAAAATGACCTTCTCAGCCCACTGTTAAAAATTGGAAGGAGAAATGCCACTTAGAAGCCACATTTCTGTTCCAAAGGACATGATTATTGATGTTTTCCTCACAGCAACATGACCCAAAAAAATTATAAAATGCTTCTCTCGCACTGTAAAAATTGTGTCGGGGAAAACATGAACCCAAAAACCATTGACAATGTGAAAAAATTCTAAAGATGAGAAAATGTAGTAAATGGAATATGGTTTTGTCATGAACCTTGGTGTCTCCCCCCTTTAGTCTCCTCACAGCAAAACCAGCATAATGAACTGTTGGGTAGTTGAGAATAAAAAATTGCAGTAAGAAATGATCATTTTCAAAATAAGTTTTTTCAGAGGACCATTTCGGTTTGGGAGAGGAATGTGAGTAGTCCAGCAACTTAATCGGTGACCCTCGGCAATTGGGGGCCACAAACATTATCAGAGGATCCTGCTGATTCATCTTGAGGAAAGTCAAAATAGATCCTACTATTATCTGTGGTAAGCAGGATGCGTTTGTTGTAATAGACTCCTCCGGCTGTGCTGATGGTCCGCTCAGGTTGACGCTGGCTGCTGGCAGGACAACACCCTCTATGCGTGGCGAGCACAGCCACGGGCCATTCTTCCATTTTGGATACCCAGAAGTCTTATGGGTCCGGAAACACATACAATAAACATCGGTGTTGAGACGCAGATAGTCGTGCACCATGATCTTAAGCTGGTCTCTGGGTGTTGAATGTGTGCCCTGCATTGCATGGTGGTGTTGCTTGGTAAATATAGATTGCACAGAGGGTCACCATTAGGATTTCTGCCACCTTGCTGCTGCTGCCGCTGCTGCCGTTACGGCTACTTGGCAATCTACTGCCTGTCACGTCGCTGGAGTTGGTTCCACGTGACATGTGAAGAACGTGAAGCAGTCGCAAAAGATGTATCCAGTTGTTCAATCAGCTAAGGTCTCCCATATTCCCTGCATTTTACTCTCTATTTTGGGTGGGTGGAAGGGAAATGTGCTGAGTTTTGTTTTGGACCGGGATCAGGAGGGTGGCCACCCAGTAACTGTTGTTCCCATTTTGATGGCCTTAATGCCGAGGATCATATGGAGGAATGGAGCAGTCCAAGCACTCATGTGAGAGATGAAGCTTGAGTTCCCGAGCCTCGGGGTGAGGGGCATAGGAAACTCATCTTCCTCATTCCTGCCTCAACATTCACGCCAAACCTCTTTCCAAGGCAGGACGTCGGTGTCTAGAATTCCTCCTCCTCCTCCTCTCCTCCTTCTTCCTCCGGCTACAGCTTCAACACAGCCCCTGACTTGCCTCAGATGATGCACCTGAGAGCTGAGGTGCCGCCTTGCACTTAGCTCTGGACCATGAACCACTGCCTAATGAGACGATAATAATGAGAAAACTTGTCGGGCCTTTTGGATTTGACGGAGAGAAAAGGTATCAGTGTCTGCTTCTGTGTCTGTCTCCACCTCCGTCCGCTGCGGGACCTGATGTTTCAGAGTGTCCAACGATCGTTCCAGAACTAAGATCAACCACAATGCTCATGCTGACAAGGGCATCGTCCGCACTGACCATTTTGGTGGCTTCTTCAAAACACGGCAAGGATGGTGAGAGCTCTCTTCAACTGCCTCCACCTTCTCGGTGGCTCAACACCCCGAGGTCCGCACCCACTGCTTGTCAGGCCATTGTAGGTCACTTCGTACTGCGTAATGGCATTGCGCCCCGCTCCCACAATCGCTGAGATTGTGGGAGGTGGAATTCACCGTGTTGCCATGGTCAACAATGAAGACGGTTGACGGGGAGGCCGAGATGACGCTGCAACGCAGTCAGCGGGACGAAAGAGGTGTGCGAACGGCGGAAGTGCGAACTCCGGACCTCGAGCTTCTCAGCAGGCAGTCCAGACACCGCGGGTAGCTCTTTAGAAATTTCTGGACGGACAAGGATTCATGAACATGTGCCAGGCAAGGATGTGCTTCCAGCATACCGATCTTAAGGGCGGCCAGCAGATTATCGCCGTTTCTCGCACACCTCCTGCTGGCAACAAGGTTCTTGTACCCTGCCATCGTCGGTTCGTTGCTTTGAGCCGTCCACAGCTCCCCTGGACTGTGTGTGGACGGTCTCCAAGGCAGATTAAATTTCTAACATGGCCTGGTGTCTATGGGCACGTGATGCCACCAGAGACTTGGGGGAAAGAGCCCTGCCATCCCTGCGGTTTTGAAGAGCGTGCGACGAGCCCTGGAGAGCCCAACGTCACCCCCAGAGACATCCACCAGCTCACCCAGTGAGCGTCACAGAGATATAGCGGCCCTTGGCCGTGCCTTACTAGTCCATGTGTCGGTGGGTGAGATGGACTTTTCCGGATAAGCATGCAGACAACGCGCTTGAAATTTTAGAGGACTCGTGGAATGGCCAGGGCAGGGACGGCTTTTCTGGCAAAGGAAATGCCTGCTACGGCATCTGGTTATTGGGGTCAGGCGAGGGCCATGACGTGGCGGAACCCCATCTGTGTCAACCAGACGGAAAAGGCAAGATTTCCAAGGCCAAAAGCCTGGGCCATGCCGACTCATTCAGGCTTTTGGCTTTGGGTTGGATTGGGTTGATGTGTTTATTCTGCTCCAATCTGGAAGAAGACACCGGCTGGCTGCTAGGAATGAGTCAGCTGTACGGCTTGCACAGGTAGTAAAACTGGCGGATGGAAGGAAGCGGGTAGGATGGGTCTTTTTCTGGTACGGTGCTGGTGGTACTCGGGCGACAGTGGAGGGGGGTGGGGGGGGGGGGGTGGAGAGTGGGGCGTGACGGGGGGGGGGGGGGGGGGGGGGGGTGGGTGAGGGGGGGCGGGGGGGGGGGGGGGGGGGGTGGGGTGGGGGCTGAAGCGGAGGCTGATCCCTGTTCATTGGACTCTGAGAGACATGGGCAGCTGAGGATCGCTTGGTGGTGGCGGAGGAGGAGGAGGCGGAGACAGAGGGTGTGACAGTGGGGGGTTGGAGGCCTCGGCGTCGGTCTGGCCTTTTTTGGCCAAGTGTTCCCTCCATTTCAACTAATGCATTCGGCTGCATGTGATTAGACATGTTGTGGTGGTTAACCCGTAGGTTCTTGACCTCTACTTATGTGTATACGGCAAAGGCGTCATATGACATCGCTGGGTGAATTAACGAGGCTTGCTCAAAGAAGGCCACCAGGGCTTGAGAGGTCCTGAGACCTTTTTGACGGCGTAAGCGAGGAGAGGGGTTTGCGCTGACCGTGGCTGGCGGAATTCATATCAGGGACTTCTGCGACCGCCCTCTCATTTTTGTTGGCGGACCCGTATTGACACTACCCCAATCGTCTTCTCCACTGTGACGCTCTCGCAAGCAAATTGCGGAAAAGACACGGTGATTACGCATTGTCGTCATCATCATCATCATCAACACAAGGTGACTTGGTCATCCAGACTCTTCTGCATCCAGAAGCTGCGGGCCTCAAGCAAGGGGCACTGCAAGGGCGTTGGCCAACGCCAGGATTTTTTGCCGATTGACTGGGCTTCATTTCACCTCCTCTGTGGCTATCAGTAAACTGGGCGTCAGAGAGACTAAATCATCCTCTTGATCTTTTAACATTGCCTCATGACCCCAACCGCATTGTCATCAAAGAGGTCTTCAGACAATGGATTATCACAAGTGGTGGGTACACGAGTTGACATTTGGGCTGCTTCATGTTGGACGATGCTGATGAGCGATAGACATTTGTGCCCGTGACGGAGGACAGGAGGTAAACTGCAGATGCAGGTTGCATTTAACCCCTTTAAGGACAGATTGGCAATTTTCTTTTAGATTTCCCGGGGCCCCGCCCAGCATACAGGCCTGACGGTCCCCCCAACTACGATCCCTGGGACCGGTTGTCGCCAGCACTGGAAGGAGCACCTTCTCTCGTACCTCTACCTCCCTTGCACCCCCCTCTTTCTCGCTTTCCACCCCGCATTTCGCTCCATTTTCAGAAAAAATAAAAATTTGAAAGGATGTAAGTTTTGGAAAATCTCTTATTAAAATACGGCAAATCACAGCTATTCCAAATCCCTCAATAAAACAAAATTGTGGATTCAAATTTAACTAAGGTTCTACAAAAATCTGGACTGGGCAAAAGTGCAAAAAACATATTTTATGTTTTTCTAAAAAAACACTGTATTTTTTGCACCCTTTCAATTCACCTGTGGGGACTATAGAATTGCGTTTTAAGATTTACGTGGATCTGCTCAATGAACAAAGCTGGCTGCGCAATACAAAAAACACTATCTTTTATTTTTTTCGTATAATACACGGATTTTTTGCACCATTCAATTCACCTGTGGTGACTATAGAATTGCTGTTTTAAGATTTCGTGGAGCTGCGCAATGAAAAAACTCGTGCCAAAAGTAAAAAAAACACTACTTTTATGTTTTCGTATAATACACGTATTTTTTTGCCCTTCAATTCACCTAGGGGATATAAATGCTGTTTAAGATTTACAGGAAAACTGCCAATAAACAAACTGGGTGGCCCAAAAATCAAAAAAAACTATCTGTTATGTTTTTCGTATAATACACGGTTTTTTTGACCTTTCAATTCACCTGGGTGACTATAAATTGCGTTTTAAGATTTATGGATTCTGCGTCAATGAACAAACGGGCCAAAAGTCAAAAAACCGATCGTTATTTTCGTATAATACACGGTATTTTTTTTCACCTTTCAATTCCCGTGGGGACATAAAATTGCTGTTTTAAAAAATTTTCGTGGGTGCTGCCAATGAACAAAGCTGGGTGCGCAAAAGCAAAAAACACTATCTTTTATTTTCGTATAAAACACAGTATTTTTTTGCACCTTTCAATTCACCTGTGGTGACAAGAATTGCTGTTTTAAGATTTACGTGGATGCTGCGTCAATGAACAAAATGGGGTTTTCAAAAGTCAAAAAAACCCTATCTTTTTTTTCGATAAAACACGGTATTTTTTTTCACCTTTTCAATTTTACCTGTTTTACTATAAATTGTGTTTTAAGAATTTTTCGTGGAATGCCGTCAATGAACAAAGCTGGGTGCCAAAATCAAAAAAAACCTATCTGTTTTTGTTTTTCGTATAAACACGGTATTTTTTGCACCTTTAATTCACCTGGACAAAAATTGCTTTTAAAATTTACTGGGATGCTGCGTCAATAACAAAGCGGGTCGCAAAATCAAAAAAAATATCTGTTATGTTTCGTATAATACACTTTTTTTTTTGCACCTTTCAATTCACCTTGATTACTAAAAATTGCTGTTTTAAGATTACGGGATCTGCGTCAATGAACAAAGCGGGGTGCGCAAAAAAAAAAAAACACATCTTTTTTTTTTTCGTATAATACATGGTTTTTTTGCAACAAACAACCTGTCTGACTACAAGATTGCGGATGAATTTAACTGCAAGGTGGATATATCAACACATTAATGGTAAAATTGAAAAAAAACCCTACTGAAAGTATCTGATAATAAAAGGAGTTTTGCACAACAAAAGACCGCATTATAAAAAAGATGTGTATCCCATAAAGTTCCAGGCGCCCAATACCCCAGGAAAATTTCAATAGAAAACTGTTAAAAAAAAGCATTGCAATGTCTACACTGTCTGCTGAACTTTATCCGGCTTTAAAAGATGAGCTTGTCGGGTTTTCCCCCCCCGCGGGGCCCCCCCCCCTCCCGCTCCCCCTTTTTGACTTTAAGGGGAATGCGCTTTAAAAATTCTTGCTAACTACAACAATCTTCAAATCTCTAATCAAAACAAAATTGGAAGGATCACAGCTAATATAAGGTTTCTCTGTGCAGAAATAAACTAATTCGCTAGCTGTTTGCCACAGCAGAGCGCAGGCCCTTCCCTATGAACGCTGAGAGACACGAGGCTGAAACAGGAAACCTGTTCTATGTAAAACAGGTCATGGATTTTCCCCGCCCAACGCAAACCCTACACATCCCATCATGAGTGCACACACATCTCACCTTTCCTTTCTGTAAACGATTTGCTGGGGCCCCCAAATGACAGGGGCGCCGAAAATGGGGGGTCTTAATAATATGCACAGATTTTAACCTTAATAAAAGCAGATCTAAAAAATTTTGATCACCAAAAAACCTTGCCGATTTCAACTTTGTCGATAAAAATCGCTCAACACTATTCTGGAGTTATTATTTATAACAGTAAATATTGCACTCAAGCTGCTTTTCCACTTTCTTGGTTTTAGGAGGTCAGGGCCCACCTCATTTTGTTATGGGGCCAAATGAATTCTAATTATGTTCTCCTGTGCACTGCTGTCTTCTCTGTGGATGTTCTTCTGTGCACTGCTGTCTTCTCTGTGGATGTTCTGTTGCACACTGCTGTCTTCGCTGTGGATGTTCTGTTGTGCACTGCTGTCTTCTCTGTGGATGTTCTGTTGCACACTGCTGTCTTCTCTGTGGCTGTTCTCCTATGCACTGCTGTCTTCTCTGTGGATGTTCTGTTGCACACTGCTGTCTTCTCTGTGGATGTTCTGTTGTGCACTGCTGTCTTCTCTGTGGATGTTCTGTTGAACACTGCTGTCTTCTCTGTGGATGTTCTCCTATGCACTGCTGTCTTCTCTGTGGATGTTCTCCTATGCACTGCGTCCCTTCTCTGGGATGTTCTTTTGCACACGCGTCCCTTTTCTGTGGGTGTTCTGTTGTGCACTGCTGTCTTCTCTGTGGATGTTCTGTTGCACACCTGCTTTTTCTTCTCTTTGGATGTTTTTCCTATGCACTGCTGTCTTCTCTGTGATGTTTTGTTGCACACTGCTGTCTTCTCTTTTGGGTGTTCTCCTATGCACTGCTGTCTTCTCTGTGGATGTTCTCATGTGCACTGCTGTCTTCTCTGTGGATGTTCTGTTGTGCACTGCTGTCTTCTCTGTGGATGTTCTGTTGCACACTGCTGTCTTCTCTGTGGATGTCCTCCTATGCACTGCTGTCTTCTCTGTGTCTGTTCTGTTGTGCACTGCTATCTTCTCTGTGGATGTTCTCCTATGCTCTGCTATCTTCTCTGTGGATGTTCTGTTGTGCACTGCTGTCTTCTCTGTGGATGTTCTGTTGTGCACTGATGTCTTCTCTGTGGATGTTCTGTTGCACACTGCTGTCTTCTCTGTGGATGTTCTCCTATGCACTGCTGTCTTCTCTGTGGATGTTCTGTTGTGTACTGCTGTCTTCTCTGTGGATGTTCTGTTGCACACTGCTATCTTCTCTGTGGATGTTCTCCTATGCTCTGCTATCTTCTCTGTGGATGTTCTGTTGTGCACTGCTATCGTCTCTGTGGCTGTTCTCCTGTGCACTGCTGTCTTCTCTGTGGCTGTTCTCTAGTGCTCTATGCACGGTCTTTTCAGTTGCTGTTCTACTGTGCACTGCTTTTTTTTTCTGTGGCTACTTTTATGTGTACTGCTGTCTTCTCTGTGGCTGTTCTCCTATGCACTGTTTTCTTCTCTGTTGCTGTTCTACTGTGCACTGCTGTGTGCTTACCCCTTTCCATAGCTGCTGTTTGAACTAACAGCAGTTGCAACCACTCCCATCCCCAGCATAACCTTCTTCTACAGGCATCCTTATTCTATTTTCAATGCATGTTTAGCAGCAGATGGTGATTTACATGTGGCAGGAAACATGTTTGTTCTATCTACCTATCTATCTATCTATCTATCTATCTATCTATCTATCTATCTATCGAGACAAAAGGGAAAATAGGCAGCACTCTATAGAAAACCGGCAACTGTGGGTGCCAGCAAAATTGGGACAGTAGTTACCAGTCCTAGTAAATATCCAAGGAAAATTCACAGCACTCCTCATTCAAAAAGATGCAAAAAACTTTATTCCAGCATGTCTAAAGGCGACGTTTCGGCTACAAGAGCCTTTCTCAATCAAATACAGGGTGAAAGTGCAAGATATATAAAGGGGTGTTCTAATGAATATGCAAATCACAAATTATAATATATATAGATATAATGACAATATCAAAGTGATCATATGAACAAATTACAAAGATTATAGTGTAAAAAGTGATTAGTGAACCACACTATTAAGGCATTTTTGGACAAGTACAATAAAAACATACAATAATACATATTATACCACACATATTATAATCATAATAGGATGGGGGCGGATCCAAACTCCTCCTATCACCAAATAATATGAATATATAAAATCAAGACAGATACCATGCTCACATGAGTTATTCCTTTACACGGCGTCCCTTGAACTGTACCGCGCATGTCCGGAAGAATACACCAGTACCCATGGAGAGAACACTCTGACTCAAGGGAAACATCCGCGCATGCGCACTAGCGTTTAAAATCTATCTATCTATCTATCTAACTATCTATCTATCTATCTATTTATCTATCTCCATAAAAAGAAAGAAAGGTAGATACAGTATCTCACAAAATTGAGTACAAACCTAGCATTTTTCTAAATGTTATATCTTTTCATGGGACAATACTGAAGATATGACACTTTGCTGTCCCATTAAAAAGATGTAATACAATTAGAGATGGGCGAATTTCCCGAAATTCGGTTCGTTCACTTCGCCGAATTTCTCAGCAAAAAATAACTTCGTTCTGAATTACTTTGGGGGAAATCACGTTAAAAAAAACAGCTATTTCCAGGCTGCACAGAGCCTGCAGGGTGCTGGAGAACGTTGTGCCATGCTTAAATATGCAGAGGGAGCTTGGTTTGGTCTTCATACAATGTTGTGTTTTAGTATGACACGCAGATGACTGCCGCCGCTCTTAGAAACGCTTCACTCTAAAATTCCCTGGGCACTTAAGAGGGCAAAACTGACCAAAAAACTGAAGGGGGAATGTAGCCTGATAAAGTCATGGCAGCGACAGCTGAAAAAAAAAACAAGCTGAGGGCTCAGGTGGCAACATCAGTGACAGAGTGTGGAGGTCACGGCGGCAGCCACAGCAACATGAGGTCAGACAGTGGCACAATGACATTCTGGAGGTGGCAAAAACAGGAGTAGGCCAAAGAGTGGCACAATGACACAGTGTGGAGTTGACGGCATCAACAGCAGCCACAGCACGAGGTCAGACAGTGGCACAATGACATTCTAGAGGTGGTAAAAACAAGAGTAGGCCACAGAGTGGCACAATGACACAGTGTGTAGGTCACGGCAGCAGCCACAGCAGCAGCATGAGGTCAGACAGTGGCACAATTTACAAGTGTGTAGGTTTACAGCATCAGCCACAGCAGCAGCATGAGGTCAGACAGTGGCACAATGACAGTGTGGAGGTCACGGCAGCAGCCACAGCAGCAGCATGAGGTCAGACAGTGGCACAATGACAGAGTGTGTAGGTCACGGCATCAGCCACAGCAGCAGCATGAGGTCAGACAGTGGCACAATGACAATGTGTAGGTCACGGCAGCAGCCACAGCAGCAGCATGAGGTCAGACAGTGGCACAATGACATTCTGGAGGTGGCAAAAATAGGAATAGGCCACAGAGTGGGACAATGACACAGTGTGTAGGTCACGGCAGCAGCCACAGCAGCAGCATGAGGTCAGACAGTGGCACAATGACAGTGTGTAGGTCACGGCAGCAGCCACAGCAGCAGCATGAGGTCAGACAGTGGCACAATGACATTCTGGAGGTGGCAAAAACATGAGTAGGCCACAGAGTGGGACAATGACACAGTGTGGAGGTCACGGCAGCAGCCACAGCAGCAGCATGAGGTCAGACAGTGGCACAATGACATTCTGGAGGTGGCAAAAACAGGAGTAGGCCACAGAGTGGGACAATGACACAGTGTGGAGGTCACGGCAGTGCACAACAGAACAGCCACAGAGAAGACAGCAGTGCATAGGAGGACATCCACAGAGAAGACAGCAGTGTGCAACAGAACATCCACAGAGAAGACAGCAGTGCACAGGAGAACATCCACAGAGAAGACAGCAGTGTACAGGAGAACATCCACAGAGAAGACAGCAGTGCATAGGAGAACATCCAAAGAGAAGACAGCAGTGTGCAACAGAACATCCACAGAGAAGACAGCAGTGCATAGGAGAACATCCAAAGAGAAGACAGCAGTGTCCAACAGAACATCCACAGAGAAGACAGCAGTGCAAAACACAACACCCACAGAGCAGACCGCAGTGTTCAACAGAACATCCACAGAGAAGACAGCAGTGCATAGGAGAACATCCACAGAGAAGACAGCAGTGTGCAACAGAACATCCACAGAGAAGACAGCAGTGCACAACAGAACATCCACAGAGAAGACAGCAGTGTGCAACAGAACATCCACAGAGAAACAGCAGTGCACAACAGAACATCCACAGAGAAGACAGCAGTGCACAACAGAACATCCACAGAGAAGACAGCAGTGTGCAACAGAACATCCACAATCTACAATTGCGTGTTTTCTACGCTACACAACAAGAGAAAAAATTGTAATTAACCTTCGCTTGTGAATTATGGTACAGGAAAATTGTAATTTTTGGCGGTGTAAAATACGGTTTTCTTGGGGTCACCACAGCAGCAAACAACGCTTTAAATTTAAACCCCGGATGTAAATTGCGCAAAAGATTTAGCAGCCAAAAATTAAGTGTATTTGTATTGTAAAACACTGTTTCTTTAAATGATACAACAGGAACGCTTAGATCGCCCTTGGATATTCAATGTGCTGTGAGCAGATAGCTTAAAATGTATATGCAGCTGCAGTGGACCACACTGGACTCAGATCCAAAAACCCAAAAAAACAGAAATGAACATTTAAAAGAAGCAGTCCCCTGAGACAAGCTGAGACACCCCACAAAAATCGCTGTAAAAAATCATTCTTCATAAGAGCTATCACAATCAGCCGCGGCAGCACCTTCCCTGATCAGTACAGTGAGAGGAGTGTGAGCTCCCAGCGTCGCGCCCGGACTTAAAAAGTGCGGTTTACGTCACAGAATCCCGCCGCCTGATTGGCTTTATCTCTGCACATGTCAAGCAGGCTATGCCCTTCTTCCTCCCAGAGTGCTTTGCCCCATGGGAGCGCCATGTGCCGCAGCCATTTTATCAATCAAAAGCACACTTCGTTTTTACACCGAATTTCGCCAAACTTCGACTTCGTTCAGAACCGAAATTTTCCTGAAATTCTAATCGAATTCCACTTCATTAGAATCAATTCGCCCATCTCTAAATACAATACTTAGAAAAATGTAAGAGGTGTACTCACTTTTGTGAGAGACTGTAGATACACTAATAGGTTTCCAAAGGGTGAATGTTTGTCACAGATTTGTCCTTTTGGCATATGATTAAAAGGTTTATATTTGGATATAGATTTCATCGCAGTATGGAAGCATTGCTTGCTGCGCTAGTCAATACTGCATACATTTTTTAAGTAATGGTATATGTTTTCTTTCATAATTATATAGCCACCTATTTGGCATCTAGTAGCAAATGTTCAATACAGCCATTTTATATGTCTGGAGGAACTGTTTGTCCCATTACTTATGGAAACAAACCCTAGTATACCTTTCATATACTATATTAATATCTGGCAGGATACAGAAGAAAATTCTGCGCAGAGTGCCATCTAACCTTTGATCAGTGAAATAGCTAATTAGCCTCCACATCACACAAGTATTGACCTAATGGAAATGCAGACTCAAAGTTAAAACACATTGCCTAATAATTAAAGGTCAGCATAAAGCAGTTACAGAAGTGCTGTTTCCAGAAGTCTGTCACTTATTCCATAGTTTTCAGCAGCTTTGTAAAACATAGTTGATAAATCTGGAAGTAGGGAATAGGTAGAAAACTGTCAATCAGTAGTGGGTGTGGAATATCATGCACTCATCCCTAGCAATGTGGTCTGTGCTGTCCTACTTATTACATAAGTTCTCCAAAACTTCTGAAAATTATGAAATAAGTAACAGACCTCTGTAAACAGGCTCACAGGTTCCCTTTAAATAATCATTAAACAAATCCGTAGTCTGAAGTGCTAGTCATATTTTCTCACTCCTAGAAGCAATACAGAAAGAATGAAATGATTGATTAGCCTATTGATCCTGTAAGGATACCGGTACAGAAAACACATTTAAAATCTTACTATCTGTTTATAATCCAACCCATTTTAAAACTCACAAAAAAACACTTAAGGGCCACATGTATGAAACTGTTTAATTCTAAAACCCACTTTTTTTTAGTAACATAGGTTATTATGGGCAAAAGAGTGTGTTTTAGACCTAAACAGATTCATACATGTGGCCCTAAAACTCTACGTTTCTGACTTCTCCCCAAATATTCAATGCAAAATAGTTGCTTTAGATTCTTACATTTTAAATTAGTTCTTTGCTGTAAGATGTGTATCAAGAATAGAAACTGTAAACCTATATGAAAGGAACACTAGAGAAATAGAATGTAGGGTGACAGTGTTCTTCTTCATAATCTAGAGCAGGTGTTTTAGATTTATAGGCTTTTGTTTTCTATCTCCTAAATATCATGGTCTTAATATAGTGCTCTATTTATTTTATATTTTATTCATACTAAATAAAAATGTTCATAAGAATATTTTCACAGAATACCTTATTGACTCTTGAAATTTGTCTTAAAAATGCTATGACTGCTCATGCTAAGCTGTGTTGCTTCACTCACTTTTTCTATAAATCATTACTGACAGCTTTTTGGAGTAAAAACTGCAGCTCATAAATAGATTAAAAAAACTGGAGGAAAACGTATAATTAGGCCTGATCCTACAGCTGGGTGGGCAACTGCAGAGGATGCCACTCATCTTAAAACAGCCAGGAAGAGTGTCTGCAGCAGCCGAGGTCTTTAAGAAGAAGGCAGGGATGGTTTATTACCCTCCCTGCTTTCTCGATCGACAGTATATATAGGCAGTATATATAGATATCAGAAAAACAACCGGCTACTTGTTTCCTGGTCCTGTCGATTGAGCAACCACCGAGGTATAATAACTGCAGAAACTGCTACGTTTTATCAGGCCTAGGGAAGCTCCGTAGTTAGATCTTGTTAAATGGGAAATCAGCAAGGAAAAAAGTTATGTAAAACTGAAAAATAAGTAAAATAAAACACACAAAAATAAACTAATAAAGAAAAAAATCGACATCCCAAACCACAACTTTTACTCCCCCGCCCCCACCCTATAATTATAGGTGTTATACATTTTTATGCTCACCACGGGGCAAAGGGCTGTGATACTGAAAATTATAGTGGAAAATCAAATTTCAGGCTGATTCAACTTCAGTGGAAATGTTTCAAGACAAGGATGAAGCCCAGTAGTGTGTGTGGCCTCCACGTGCCTGAATGACCTCCCTACAACACCTGGGCATGCTCCTGATGAGGCGGCGGATGTTCTCCTGAGGGATCTTCTCCCAGACCAGGATTAGAACATCAGTCACCTCCTGGACAGTCTGGGGTGCCACGTGGCGTTGGTGGATGGAACAAGACATTTTGTCCCAGATGTGCTTGATTGGATTCAGGTCTGGGGAATGGGCAGGCCAGTCCATAGCATCAATGCCTTCATCATGCAGGAACTGCTGACACACTTCAGCCACATGAGGCCTAGCATTGTCATGCATCAGAAAGAACTCAGGGCCCACTGCACCTGCATATGGTGTCACAATGGGTCTGAGGATCACATGCACCTAATGGCAGTCAGGGTACCTCTGGCTAGCACATGGAGGGCTGTGTGGCCCTACAAAAAATGCCTCCCCACACCATTACTGACCCACTGCCAAACTGGTCATGCTGGAGGATGTTGCAGGCAGCAGAACATTCTCCATGCGTCTCCAGACTCTGTCACATCTGTCATGTGCTCAGTGTGAATGTGTTCTCATCCGTGAAGAGCACAGGGCGCCAATGTCGAATCTGCCAATCTTGGTGTTCTCTGGCTAATGCCAATCACCATGCATGGTATTGGGCTGTAAGCGCAATGCCGACTTATGGATGTCAGGCCCTCATACCACCCTCATGGAGTCTGTTTCTGACAGTTTGAGCAGACATGTGTAAAATAGATATGGATAAGGATTGAACACCAGAATTACTTATTCAATTTTCTTTAATCTTTTATAGCACAACTTGCTTTTTTAGTGAAACATAGCAACAGTAGACAACTGGTGGATCACAGCATACACTATATCCGTCCAAGAGTCTCTGCAATAGAGTTCAATATCCGAAACAGGACATGCAAGAAAACTGCATCTTTCCACTTCCTTTGAGTTTTCTTTCTTTTCCTATCCTCCTGTCTTTCTTAATCACTCTTCAATGGTTTATGCAGAGACATCACACTAGAGGAGAGGAACACAGACAAGAGAGGGTCATGACAACAAATCCACACACACTTTTAATTAAAGAAATACAGTGACAGTGCTATTTAAAGGGAAACTCTCTCCTCTTACACACGTGTATATTAATGACCTGCTGGAGGCAATTTTGCAGGCCTCTGGCAGTTCTCTTCCTGTTCCTCCTTGCACAAAGCAGGAGCTAGCGGTCCTTCTGCTGGGTTGTTGCCCTCCTACGACCCCCTTCACATCTCCTGGGGTTCTGGCCTGTTTCCTGGTATCTGCTGCATGCTTTGGACACTGTGCTGACTTCTTCACACAGCTAACCTTCTTGCCACAGCTCACATTGATGTGCCATCTTGGATGAACTGCACTACCTGAGCAACTTCTGTGGGCTGTAAACAACGCCTTATGCTACCTCTAGGGGTGACAGCAATGACAAAATACAAAAGTGACCAAAACAACAGTCGGAAAGGATGAGAACAGAGAAATGGACTGTGGTCACCACTTGCAGAACCACTCCTTTATATGGGTTGTCTGGCCAATTGCCTTTATTTTCTACTCATTTCTACTTGATGTCTGTTCCATTTGCACAACAGCAGGATAAATTAATTCACAATCAGTGTTGATTCACAACTGGACAGGTTGACTTCACAGAAGTGTGATTGACTTGGAGTTACATTGTGTTATTTAAGTGTTCCATATATATACAGTGTATATATGTGTGTGTGTGTGTGTGTGAGTGTGTCTCTGTGAAGGAAAGAAGACACAATAACAAAACTTATTTTAGCCCCACTTTTGCTGCTACAAAAATATATAAATAAAAAATTTGAACAGACTTTTTTTATTTTCTGCCATTTCCCCTGATATTATAAATAAAACATATGTTACATATCATGTAAAATGGGAAACATTTGTAGAATGCGAGAAACGAGTTACAATATTCAAACACGCATGTACTAAAGAAAATGAAAATGGGCCTGGTCGGGAGAAAGGATATAGGGGAAAAAGGCCCTCAGGAATCGGAAGTTTTTCTTTACTACTCTAGTTTTGGGTTTTTCTTTCAGCAATGGTTGCAAAAGTTTAATTAAAGAGGGTTTCTCATCTGACACACCAACATCCATAAAAAGGGGACTTATCAGAAAAGGGAAACCCTTCTTTGCCTGAGACACGCCCCCGGAGCCCCCCCTTCTTATTATGGTGGTGAGGTGCTGCAGTGTAGTGTGTCCATCCACCCTTTCGCACCTTCATAGTTAACATACAGTTTTCCATAAAGGGGCAAAACCCCAAAAATTAAAAACATTGATTTCCCTTTCCCTTGAGTTTTTGAAAGCTAAAATAAACGGGGCACCACCTTTAAGTATGTAAAGGAGTGATGCTTTTGTAACACAAAAAAAAAATTCCCCCACTGCAAAGGGAATAAAAAAAAAGTTATGCGCAGATAAAACCCGGCACATCAATATACATTTTTTCTCCCAAAAAATTTTTAACCCAAAATTTTGAAAAGTCCATGTGGGTGAGCTAGTCCCTTATGTCCCACGTGGGTACTTCCCTTTCCCTTGAAAAAGGGCTGCCAAAAACCGAAAGTATGAAGTGGTTAATAATGTGACTCAACTGTGTATGTAGACGATAAGCAGCAAGGGGTTAAAGGAAATGACCAATAATACAGATGTAGGATCCCCAC
This sequence comes from Phyllomedusa bahiana, assembly GCA_025379985.1. Classification (NCBI taxonomy): domain Eukaryota; kingdom Metazoa; phylum Chordata; class Amphibia; order Anura; family Hylidae; genus Phyllomedusa; species Phyllomedusa bahiana. The sequence goes on from JAODAL010026093.1 coordinate 48,805, forward strand.
CAGAGCTATGCCTCTTCAAAGAGTAGATATAATATTCCTATTTCTCTATTTGGATAGTGTCTTAAATGGCTGGAACCACTGATGACCAAAGGGCTAGCTACTTCCAGTTGATAACTGTTACTCTCAATAACAGTTCCGTCTGTCTGAGAGGGTTCACTAACAATTTTTGCTGATAGTGCTGTGAAATGTCAGGGTTTCTGGTTGCAAAGTTTCCATCTTATTCAGCTGTAACCATGTTTCTCTTCTTGGCTGCTACTTAATATTCTAATGGGTTATACTCTGGAGAAGTTTTTTTTTCTTATGCTGTTAATGAACAGCAGCTTTATCACCCCTTTGTCAGAAGAAAAGTTTAGGGTTTTTAATTTTAAACTTTCGGGATATGTTTTTTCTTGTTAATTGAGGCTGTTGGTCTTATGGTGGTGATGGGGTGGGGGAGGGATCAGGAAAAATTTTTATGTACGGAGTTTTGAAGAAAAACTAGTTTAGCCCGGAGCGCAATACTTTTTATTGTGGGTTTTTTCTTAGTTTTTGCAGGAATTTGTAGAGTACCTATTTCAGTGGTACATGCTCCAGTTCAGCAACTTTACCTGTCTTCCCTAAAGAGTGCATGAATCTTTTCCCTGATTCCCTTATTTTTCAGAAAAATTTGACCAAAAGTGTGTCCAAATTTCTTTTAAGGGTCTTTGGGCGACAAAGTATGAAAACTCGCCATCGGGGGGCACCTTTCCGCCCCATTTCCAGCGAAAACTGCCCCCCTGATTTTTTTTGGGGGGGGGCGCTTTATACATTCCGTAAAGTCACCGCGCTTCGCGCAGTTCGGGACTTTTGGCGCTGTGCGGCGGCCCGCGCCTATGATTCGCCGCCCCCAGGTAGTGCACTTAAAACCTGCGGGGGGAAAAATCCCCCCGCGGGCCCGCCAGTGTGTGGGGCTCAGTGCGGGGGGCCCTGGGCGCAGTGCGGGGGAAAATGGGGGGCTGGGGCGGGGCTGCGCCTCACATTTATTCCGAAAGCGAACGGCTGGGGAACAGCGAGAAATCAATTTAAAAATGTCCGTGCGGAGTATGAATAAAAAAAAAAACGCCTTTATAAAGGCCCGGAAAAAAATTAAACTAAAAAAAGCGAAAACCCCAAAAAAAAAAAATACATTGAAAAAATTTTACTTTTCCCCAAAAAAATTTGAAAGGCGCCCACATAAAAAATTAAAGGGTATTGGAAGTTGCCCGGGGAAAAAAAAGTAATTCAAATTCTGAAAGCTATTCTAGGGTGGGCAAAACCGGCAATCGAATGGGAGCGACAGAACCTTTAAAACCTATGGAACTATTGACCAACAAATCAAAGGGGGCATTTTAAAAATACGTAAAAATGCAAAAAAGAGCTATTGGCTGAGCTAGGGGGGCTTGGCTTTCGGAAAATAAATACGGGGCGGGGGACCCATTAAAAGGGGAAAGTTGAACCAATAAAAAATCAAAGGCGGGACATTAAAATCAAAAAAAATGCTGAAAAAGAGCTGATTGGGAGAGCGGTGGCTTGGACCCCAGCCAATCGGCGCGAGTACTTTTTCCCATTGTAGCTTGGAGAGAGGGGCGCAAGCATCTCGGCCTCAGCGCCGTGGGGATGAGTATGATTAAAATAATCATTTTTATTAAATGAAAAAATTTTCGAAAAAAGCTCAAAATTCTAAAATAAATAAATTAAATCCCGAAAAAACCGCTTTTGTCCCCGAGTCGGCGTACAGGGAAAATTGCAATAGGGGAAAATTCCCGGGGAAATACATATTACTTTGTAAGCTATTCTATTGGTCGGCAAAAACCAGCCACCCCATTTAAGTAGGGGAAAATTGCCAATCAAATAGGGGACAAACCCCCATTATAAGTTTGGGAAAGGAAAATTTGACCTCAGAATAGGATAAAAAAGACCATTATTTTCCATGGAAAAGTTTTGCCAATAAATAAAAGGCGGGACAGTTCAAAATCAGTAAAAAACAGAAAAAGAGCTGATTGGCTGGTAGAGTGTTGCCTATCCCGCCATCAGAGCGCGGACTTCTCCCTTTTTAGTCTTGGAGAGATCGGCACAAGAATTCTGCGCTCAGGGGTGCGGCAGGGGAAAAGAAAAAAAACTCATTTTTATTAAATGAAAAATTTTTCAGATAAAGAGCTGAAACCTTCTCTAAAAATAAATCGGTTAAAACCCGAACAACCGGGTTTTTCGCCCAGACGGCGCTAATAAAGGAAATTTATAGGAGACTTGCGGGAAAAACAGTAATTCAATTGTTTAAGTATTTCATTGGTTGCATAAACCCGCCAATCAGAAAAGTGGCCCCTTTAACCCATGGAGGAGAAATTTACCAAACAGAATAGGAGCGACAGGGGCCCTTACATCCTATGGGGAAATATTGACTAATCATATTCAAAAAGGGGCATTCAAAAACAGTAAAAAGGCAAAAAAGAGTGATTGTGAAACGGGGGGCTCGTCCAGCAGCCAATCAGAGCGCGGCTATTTCTCATAGGTTTTTATGGGAAAAAAAATGCAGACAGCTTGTTTTTGGGTTTGGGTAAGTTTAAAAGGGCGGGTTATTTGGACCAAAAGGGAGGCGAGCGACGTCCTATGGGTTTTCTAATGCAATCTGAAATAAAACTGTACATGGCCGAAATCAAATAGATAAAAGGGGGAATCTTGCGCCTTGTTTGGGGAAAATCCCAAACCCCCCATAGTTCCCCCAATCATTTTTTTTTTCTGTCTTTTAAACTGCCCCGCTTTGTTTGGCCCAAAATTTTCCCCTAGGATTTAAGGGGTTTTTGTCCCCCTTATTTGATTGGCGGTTTTTGCCGACCAATAAAAATGCTTACAAATTTTTAAAATTACTGTTTTTTCCCGGAAATTTCCCCTCTATTGAAATTCCCCATGTCGCCGTTCTCGGGCAACGCTTGTTCGGGTTTTAATTGATTTTGTTTATAGAAGGTTTCAGTTTTTTCAGAGAATATTTTAAACAAATAAAAAAATTTTTTTTATTTTTCCGGCAGGCGTGGGCCGAATTGCATTGCGCCGATTTCCCCATAGCACAAGGGGAAAAAGTAGCTCGCCCTTGTTTGGCTGGGTAGCCGGGCCCACGTGTTAAACCAATCCTCTTTTCCCCTTTTTACTGTTTTTGAACTGCCCCGCCTTTGATTTTGATTGGTTAAAACTTCCCTGGGGTTTAAAATGGGCCCCTGTCCCCCTTTCTGTTGGGGTCCCAACCCCCTCTAGCTCACCCTTTTTCACTCTTTTCTAATTTTTACTTTTTTGAACTGTCCGTTTTTGTTTTGTTTGGTAAATGCCCCCATAGGTCTTAATGGTTCATGTCGCCCCTATTTGATTGGGCCCGTTTCGGACCAATGAAAAGGCTTTCAAAATTTTAAATTTACTGTTTTTCCCCGGAAAATTTCCAATATCCAAATTTTGATATTGCGCGTTCTAGATTTTTGGAAATAATTTTTTTAATTATTTTTTTTTTTGGGGGGGTTGAGCTTTTTTCTGAGAAGTTTTCGCCTTTTTAAAAGGCGAATTTTTTTTTTTAAACTCTCCAGCTGCAAGAGCGGAGCGCGAGATTTTCTGTTCGTCTTTGTTTTCTTCCTCGCTGTTCCCTTTTTGCTTCACTTCGCCCCGCCCGGGGCATTTAGACCAAAATAACTACGTTGACTGTGGAACTGCAGAGGTGCATTTCGGCGCTTTGGCGAGCCGCTTGTAATGCCTCGGAGTATCGAGCGCGCCGCGTCCCCCTCCCGGGAAACCCCCCCCGTGCCCACACCCCGCCCCCCTTCCCCCCCCTTCTGCGGGGGGCAACTGAAAATGGCGAACGTGCGCCTAACACGATCCCCGGGTCCCAAGGGGGGTTCGGGGCCGGGGGGGCGGGGGTTTTTCCCCAAAAACAAAGGGGTTAAAACCCCCCTTCATTTAAAGTCCCCTATAATCTTTATGATTTTGTTTCATACCATGTGCCAAAAAAATCTCAAACTCTGATACTGTTTGCTGAGGTTGAAGCTCTAAAAGCCAAATTTCCGGGTATCCCCCGAATAATTTTTTAACTGTCCCCCCGAATTTTTGATATAAGGCAGTGGGGCCATAGAAAGGGAAATGCATTTTTTTTTTCCCAAAAAAACTTTGGATAGGAGAAAAATATGGGTCAGTAAGATAAGGGGGGAAATTTTGGGGAAGTTTCCTATTTTTTTCCCACTAAATTCTTGTTTGGGAACCACAGTTTTTCTCAAATAATTCATTTGTACCAAATATTCCCAGTTGTCTTACTGAGTTACGACACATCTTGGAGGGATGAAAAATTTTACAGTGTCTGGGGCAGTTTGGTCCCTTTAAAATCCCATTTTAAAAACTGAAATTTTGCTTTCTGATGCTTATGCCATCTTTCATTCGGGATAATTTGCACCGAGGCACATTGGGACAGATTTATCAATATTGTCTAACTCTTAGGGAGACATGTATAAAGGAAGGCGCTTCGAAGTGAATTGTCAAGTCTCATTTTCAGTGTATAATGCGCCTGAATGTATGAAAGTGGTTTTTGTGTGATTATAAATGACGTCTAAAGTTTATCGCACCACGCCTGTGTGTAAGGCGCATTACAAAACTTAGGCGCATTAGTAATGCGCCAAACATGTATAAAGGCTATAGATAGGATGAAAATAAAAGAAAAGTCATTAGAATAGCATGTCAGTGAATAGAAACTATGATACTGATCTTGCTTGATGAACCACAGGTCCCAGCAAGAGCTGGCTCTTGCTTTATGTAGTATAAAGGGTGAGAGCAGCAAAAATAAATTTCAAATTTAATGTAGTAAAAATTAAAAATTGTAAAATCTGAACAACAACATCAGTAGGTTATTTAATGTAAAACTAGATTTTAGACTCTATTAAATTTAAATACATTTTATAAGAGATACTTTTTATATTTTAGGGATATTAAATATTTTTATATTTATTTTATATGATAACTTTTTCTATTAAATTTAAATAATTTAATTTTATATAGTTTGATAATTATCAGAAATTACTTTTTAGTATTGTACTGGTGTAAGTGAGAAATAAGGGACATTTTTCGCACTAATTGAAAATCTAGCTCCACTTCGACTCCTCAGGCTCAGACAGACCACATTGGAATAGATCTGCCTGTCCGAGCAGTAATGCGCCTAGTTTTGCCAAACCACATTCATTATGTGTCTAATATTACGAGTGTGGTGCGACACGCCCCCAGAATGCCCCCAAAACGATCCATCATGTTAGGTGCATTAGAAAGTGTTGAGTCTTACGAACAATGCGCCTAACACATTCATTAGGTGCATTATACATCTTAGGCTGCTCACTTAGGCGCATTTATGCCAGAAAAGGGTGAAAAACCCAATCATACATGTTTCCCAAGGTGTGCAATAGACTAGACAGTCTTACAATGTGCCACATTCATTATGTGTCTAATATTACGAGTGTGGTGCGACACGGCCCCAGAATGCCCCCAAAACGGCCCATCATGCCACATTTATTATAGTGTTGATAAATTCGGTTAATATTAGAACAGTCTAGTTTAACTTTCCATCTCTTATAATTTGGTTTACTTAATGTGACTAACTGTGTTAAACTTTTGGCTAATTTTTTGGTGTATGTTTTTGCATGCTAATCCATCCCCTTTCCACAAAATCATGCCCTTGTAATGAGGTTACGCCCCTTTTGTCAAGCGAGGTGCAAAAATGTCTAGAAATGTCATAATAAATGTGGTGTAAAGCAGGTACGCCATTTAATTTTGGTGCAACTGCCTTGATAAATGTGCCCTATAGCCTCTTAGGGCTGCTGCCACAAATTGAGTAGGTGAAGCTACTTTTGGTACAGTATGGACTGTAACAAAGTTGACATACTCTTCAGTAAAATGATGCACAGTTTGAATTTTGTCTGTGAAATGTTTGTCGCTTGAAATGTAGTCAGCTAGATTGCTATATTTCCAAGGCCTATGAGCAATTTTATAATTGGAATCCTGGAGTTGTATCGCTGGCATCTTGGCTCTAAGGCTAGGTCTACACAGCATAGGACAAAAAACTCGTTTTGAAACCAAATCCTAAAAATTACTTTGAACCTGAGTATTTTGTCAGTTTTTTTGTCCAAACAGCTGGGTTTCTTACAAGTTTTTTGGTTGGGTTTTAGTTTTTTTTGAGGTTTTTAGTGTTTTTTTTGCATTTTTCCAGGCAGTTTTCACTGGCTTTTAAATAGGTGGGACCTACATGCCTTGGTTAAAAACTTGGGCAATTTTTCAGCAGTACTGCGCCAAAATTCATCCAGCGGTTTACATAGACTTAGTAAAATAGTACATTTTCTGCTGGACTCTGGCAGATTTTACACGTTTCTAAAACTGCCGGTGCCCAAAAACAACTGGAAAAAACGACTTGTGTAGACTACAGGTCATTTTTGTATTGAAGTCTATGTGAACTGTTTTCCATCAGATTTTCAGTGGTTTCTAAATAATAAAATCATCAAAAATCCAACAGAAAACCTGTGCTTTGTAGACATAGCCTAAGGGCCTTTCTACTTGGCAAGGGTTTTCAGTCAGATTTTCAGACGGTTTTCGGATTTAAAAACTGTCTGATAACTGACTGTCAACCATCTGCATAGACTTCAATAGAAAATCCGTCCAGTAGTCCATACTGAAGGACTTTCTGCCGGAAGGCTTTTTACCACCGGCGTAACGAAAGACTTAGAACATGTTCATTCTTCCGCCCGGTTTTTGGGCGGAACATGAACTGTTCAATGTGAAGGGGGATGGCTGAATCCATAAACCTTCCCCCTTTACGTGCAAAAAAATGACAAAATACCAGTCTGATAATCTGACCTGTGTTTTGTCAATGCCATTTTAATGCACTCCAAGGGTTTAATAAATAGGGAGAAGAATTTGGTGATCAGTAACAATGCTAAAAAAGCTCCAAAGAGAAGCAAATGAAAACACATCTATAAAAAGTAAACAAGTTTGTGCTTCATAGGATAAATAGAGCAAAATTTAAAAACAAAACAAAAAAACAACAAAACCACTTGCACAGTAAGGGCTAGCAATAGTAAAATAGGGATTGCACCAATATTAGAAGTGCTGAACAATTTATTGCCACATAGATATGATCTATAGGCCAGACAAAAAAACATTTCAGGAGAACCCCTTTTTCAGTTGCATAAAACTAAAAACAGTTTTATACAGTTGAAGAAGGGGTTCTTGAGACACACATTGTACATCGTATCTGTGTGTGCAATAAATTGTTCAGATCTTTGTAAATATTGGTGCAATCCTTATTTTTTTATTGTTAGTCATTACTGTGCAAGTACTTTTGTTTTTTTATGTTAAGCCTATTTTTTGAGGTTTTTACATTTTAAACCTGATATCTCATCTTTGCTCAGCAATTTAGTACAGAAGGAAGTTGTATTTTAGTTTTAGAATACATGTTTCTAATAAATGTCTTTGTGTGAGGGTATGTCTGTAGCACAAACCTTGGCATCTGTTTTATGAAGAACGGCAGTAAGTGCTCACTGCAGCATCTCCATCCTCATTGCCAATTGTGATTTCTTCATAAAATGCAGGCAATCAGAGATGAAATTCAACGACAACTTCATTGAAACCTCCAAACACTATTGTCCATCCTTCTAATCCAAAATTCACTGCACTTAGTGTTTCCTGTCCCATGTCGTATCCCTTTATAGACAGAAATGCTTGTTGTATGTTACAGGCCTGTGAGGGTATTGTTCTATTAGAGAGCATTATAGGCTAGGCAGTGCTCACTGGGAAAAAGGAATAAAAAATTCATCTTCTTCAAAGAATTTGTATGTTTGTACTTACTTGCATCCCCCAGTACACTGAGAAAAAGTTTGTTCTCTGTATGCTAATGCAGTACCCCCTAGCGCAGCGGTCCCCAACCTTTTTTACACCAGGGACCGGTTTGTTGCACGACAATTTTTCCATGGCCCAGTGGGTGGGGGCGGGGTTATTGGGGGCGTGGTTATTAGGGCGGGGCTATTAAGGGGGTTGGATGTTTTGAATCACACACAAAAAAAAAAAAACAATACAGTGTATACTGGTCATTTGGGTTTTAGTATGGGGTAACCAGTATTTTTAACTGGGACTGATTGTCCCGCTCTGTGGGTCACTATTATATTAAAAAAATGCTGACCCATAGAGCTGATAATCAGCTGCAGTAAAAATTTGGGGAGCTCTGTGGGTCAGCATTATACATGAATAATAATATACATATGTAATTAGTCTGTCATTATAGAGATTATGCCCCCTGTAAAAAATAAATATAGCCCCCCTGTAGTATAATAAAATAGATAGCTGGCCCCAGTTAGTGATAAATAGCTGCCCAGTAGTGACAGTGATACATAGATACGCCCCAAGTGACGTGAAAAAGAAAGCTGCCCCATAGTATAATCATAATAGCTGCCCCAGTAGTGATAATTAGTGTTGAGCGATTTTTATCGACAAAGTTGAAATCGGCAAGGTATTTATGGTGATCGAAATTTCCAGATCCCTGCGATAATTAAGGTTAAAATGTGCTCCCTTTTAAGAT